>CAKNYM010045600.1:10037-41333 GCA_932195095.1 Andricus curvator | reverse complement strand
TGGAGCGCTCTGATTATCGGCCTTTGTTACTTAATGCGGTGTTTCGCGAATTGCGATCAACAGGGCATAGTTAACAAAGGCAGAGCGCTCCAGCGGCAGCGCGTGTTGACTTCAACTCGCTGGCATTTCCACAATTTTCAACCGATTTTCTTCAAATTTTCAGGAAAATTTTCCCAAAGTCTAGTGAACAACTTTCTCGCGATAAGTTATTTCAGCTACCATTTTTTCGATAACCTGCCCGCTGGTTGAAGTTGGCAAAACGCGGTTTTCGATCGGAATTAATTTGTTATTAAACAAAAACAAACATATTACATTTTTAAACAAAGTGCGTTGCTTATAGTCATCGAGTATGTATTGAGAATACGCCATAAAATTTTTAAGCATTTTTATCAACAAAAGGCCGAATACTCGCGAGTTGTGTTTTATAAAACGTCGATTTTCGATCGAAAAATTTTGTAAGTTTTTGTTGTTTATCTTGAGTAATAATTGTCGAATGAAAAAGTTTGATAAGAAAAATTTGTCGGTCGCGTCGATGTGAATACGAAGGTATATTTTGTTTTGCGTTTCGGCCACTTTTTTTTTCACCGATCGATTTTGCCGTGTAGTCAATACTTCTACGCGGTTTCGAGCGCTTAACGAGTTGTTGCATCCGTCACCTCAATTAGAGAAATCAAATTTTGTATTCGAAATGATAATTTTTCGAGCTGGAAAAGGGACGGGAAAAGTTCTGTCGCACCCTATCCCTTTCCCAGCTTTATAATTTCTTTACAAAAATTGTCAGAATTACTCTATTTGAAAATGTATGATCAAAAAGTCTTTTCTATTCATGCGTCAACTTTGAATTATGTTGATGAAAAAAGTTTTTCTGTTTGAAACAGATGATTCAAATATTATAAATGAGCATAACTTCCTTAATCTTCAATACAGTGTATTAATATTATAGATCAATCGATTTGCGTCGAATCAAGGAATCTTTTCAGTTCTTGTATCAATTTTGAATTATGTTAGTGAAAAAAGTTTTACTATAAAAATCGTGTTTTTAAATATTATGCATTACCATAGCTTCCTTACTCTTCAATAAAATGAATCTTGAATCAACACAACTTTTCTATTCTCGCATCAACTTTAAATTATGAGAATGAGAAAATTTTTACTATAAAAATCAATTTTAAAAATATGTAAATTACCATAACTTCCCTACTCTTTAATAAAATGTATTAATATTGTAGGTCCATCGATTCATCTCGAACCAAGGAATCTTTTATATTCTTGCATCAACTTTGAATTATGTTGAAGAAAAAAGTTTTACTATAAAAAACCGTATTTTCAAATATTATGAATTACCATAGCTTCCTTACTCTTCAATAAAATGTATTAATATTATAGGTCAATCGATTCGACTCGAATCAACACAGATTTTCTGTTCTTGCATCAAATGAAGAATTATGTTAATGAAAAAAGTTTTACTATAAAAAACCGATTTTCAAAATATATAAATTACCATAACTTCTCTACTCTTTAATAAAATGTATTAATATTATAGGTCAATCGATTCGTTTTGAACCGCGGAATATTTTATATTCTTGCATCAACTTTGAATTATGCTAATGAAAAAAGTTTTACTATAAAAAACCGATTTTTAAAATAGTATTGAGTGCTAAATAAAATGCAATAAATATTTTTAGAAATCCTTCGGGCAGTTTCAAAATATTAGTGAGCAAAATAAGCCCTCCAAATTTCATCAATGTATCTGCGACCGTTTTCAAGTTATCGTGTTCACAAAAAAGTGTGCCACACACACACACACACACACACACACACACACACACACACACACACACACACACACACATCCGGACAATTGCTTAGAATATTGTATTAGACATTTTTAAATTGAGGAAGGTTTAATTAAATGAATTGAAATTTTTTTTTAAATGTTACCATTACAAAGCTTCCTCTATGAGGAAGCAAAAAGGCGGAAATTGGGTAGAAATTATCGATTTAAGGTGTTTTAGGAGAATTTTCAAATTTAAGGCGGAGAAAAGGGGGAAAAGGAGAAAAAGGAGATCAGGTAAAAAAATGGGACATACTGTGATCCCTGTGAACTAGAACATAAGTCTCCTGATAATATAATTTTATCAATCTCAAAACTTAATTTATCTTTCACGAAAATTGAGATTATCCTTTCAACTATAATTGACCATTTAAAGGTTTTAACCTTCTAATAAAGGAAAATTACAGGTTTTGCTCGAAAAATGCACTTAAAAGGTATTCTCAGTCAATTTAAAGGCTTTTAGCCAAGTCTTGTGAACACAAAAGGAAAATTTTTCCTTCTGGAAATTTGGCAATTGGGTAAATATTGCAAAATCAAGTGGCTTACTAATTTCCAGTTGTCGTTGTATCCTCCCCTTACACCGTTCCCTATAATCAGTCTGCGTCCGATTGTACTCTGTCATCACCTCGACGAATTTCCTAGACAACGTCGAGTGCTGCGTCTTGCGTATCCTGAGATCCGCCGACGATTTGTTCGTATGCTCCTCTTGCTCGATGTTTTGCTCTATTACTGCAATTCAAAAAGGAAAATGTTAATTTTAATTCTATATTTCGAAATTCTAAGATTTTTAGTAAAAATGTTCTAAAATTAATTTTTATTTCTTTTATTCAGAATAGCGAAAATAGCGCGCTGCGCGGGCTTATAACACGTTTCTTATTTTGATTGTCTAATTATTAAATAAAAATATATACTTCAATTTAAAGTAATACAAAAGGCTGCGTCTAGTCGTCCCGAAAAATTCGGAGAATTGGAAAAGTTGATGGACTAGACGTCCCGAAAATTTAGGACGAGACACTTCTAATATAAAATATAATATTAATACTCATAAATTAAAATAAATATTAAAATAGCTACATCGGTTTTCATACAATTTGAATTTTTCCAGTAATTTGTAACTTTTATTTAAATATAAGTTTTTATCCTAACAGGAATTAGAAGCAGAGAAAAAATTTTAAGTTAATGTGGGATTTTTATATCTATTTTGAAGATTTTTATAATTGAAAATTCGACAACTTGTTTAGTTTTGAATGATTATAGTTTAAAATCATGAAATTGTCAACATCTTTTTGAAACAGGTCTATCTTGAAGATTTGCAATTAAAGATACTTTAATTTTTAATATGTATAATTTAATATGATGTAGTTTTGAATGTTTTTTTTAATAGTTTAATTTTGAAGACTTACAATTGAAAACTCTCCACTATTAAAAATGTACAAATAAAAATTCTTAAATTTGGCCGATTTTGGAAATTAAAAGTCAAGTTTTTAATTCGAAATCTTCCAAAGAAAATAAAAAACTCTTCAATTTTGAAGATCTAAAATTCAAAGTTCTTCCATTTTTAGGAGTAACAATTAAAAACTCTTGAATTTTGAAAAAATAGAATTACAAATTAATCAAATTTTTTGATTTATATTTTAAAGTTATATGTATAACTAGAAACATTTTTTTCAATAGTTTAATTTTGAAGATTTACAATTGAACATTCTTCAATTTTAACAATCTGCAATATTAAAAAGTCTTCAGTTTTATAGATTTACAAGTGAAAAATCTTCAATTTAAAAGATGACTAGATATAAATTCGTAAATTTTGATGATTTTGGAAATCGAAAGTGAAGTGTTTAATACTAAATCTTCCAAATTGAAGAAATTTTGAATTTAAAACATACAAAATACAGAAATTTTAATTGTACAACTGAAACTTGCCTAATTTTTAATTGTAAATTTTCAAACTTAAAAACTCTTCAATTTTAAAGATTTACAATTTAATGCTCTACAATTTTGAAGACTTACGATTGAAAATTTTAATGATTTGCAGTTTAATATTCTTCAATCTTAAAGATATGTAAATAAAGTATCTTAAATTGTGATGATTTTGAAGATCAAAAGTCAAGAGTTTTCAATTCTAATTTCCAAAATAATTGAAATTATAAAAGTAAAACATCAAAATTACAGAATTTTTAATTGTAAAACTTAAAAATTGCACAATTTTGTATTGTAAATAAAAAAAACTAAAAAGTCTTGAATTTTAAAGATTTGCAAATCAAAGATCTACAATTTTGAAGAGTTACAATATTGAAAATTTTTGAATTTTGAAAATATAGAATTGTAAATGATTAAATGTTTAAGATTTATGTTTTAAACGTATATCATTTTGAACGTTTTTTTCTGGAATAGTTCAATTTTGAAGAGTTAAAGTGGAAAATTCTTCAACTTTAACGATATTCAATTTAAAAGTCTTCAATTAAAAATATTTGAAATTAAAGTTCAATTTTGAAGATTTAAAATTGAAATTTGTTGCATTTTACAGATTTGAAATTGCGAATTGAAGATTGCATGATAATAATAATTTTGTATACGAACCTTTTAACTTGGCCCTAACTTTGTTCGCTGTTTTCTTAATATCGGCCATCAGATCTTCCAGTTCCATTTTGACCTCTGTAACCGAAAACAAGAAGGGAATAATTAGTTTATTTTTCGAGTTCTTTTTGCAAGTAAGTATAATTTTTTCACTCCAATAAAATATTAAAAAATTAAAAACGTCAAAGAATTAGTAGCAACGCGTATTGCATATTTTAGTGATGAATGTTGACCACAGAAATGCTGGGTAAAATTCATAGAGAAGCGAGCTTGGTAATTATGCACTCCAGTAATTAGGGCTATTCACGTTCATTGTAAAGTGCGGCTAATTAGAGTAATGAAACAATTTCAAACAGTCTCTGAATTTAATCATAATCAAGGGATTTTCCAGATTCATTTCCATACCTATGCTTTACATCTGACAATTGAACACTTCATTTTTGTCTGGTGGAGATTATTCTAATTAAAAACAACTAAACACTAGGTTGAGCAAACTAATTATTTATTTAATTAATTAACTAATTCGTTAATTCATATACTAAAAATTAGTTTAGAGGAGTTTTATTTGAATAATTTCATTTTAATTTAGGCGAGTCTTTTTTCTTTATTTTTTCTAGGTTTCATGCACTTGTTGTTTCTAAATGGGTGTTTTCTCTCCCTTTTTGTATCGACGAACCTCTAACCTGGAAACGATCGGTCATGTCGTGACATTCATTACCGCGAAAAGCACCTCGTGCGTCAGTTATATCCACCCACAACTTCACTCTCTCAAGCTTTTCAGCGAAAGCATCTGGCAATTCATGAATGGAATTTCGTCTGGTATCTTTTCCGCTTTTAAAATCCTCAACAATTTTTTAATTAAATTTTTAATACTCCCCTTTTTCTTTTTTATTTGGAAAATAAATTTATTTCAATATTTGCCTTGAACAACTATTATTCAAATTCATTTCAGAATTTAAGGATCATTTCGTTAATAACATTGACTTATTTTGATAAAAATAAATAAAATTGAAATATTAGGGATGTTCACGACGTACAGTCCTCTTCAAAATAAAAAATACTAATTGTTAATTGTAAGTAATTCTGTAAGAGAGACTGAAGCTTAGTAAAAAACGTAAATTGATTATTATTATTATTATTATATCATTAAGCCATTTCCCTTTCGGGGTAGGCGTGACTTGCTCGGTGAGGAAAGGAGTAATGTGAGTTAGGGGGTATAGATTTTTTAGATTGGTCTAGAATTCGCGTGTTATTTATTTAAATGACACGTTCGTTCCGCAATACTGTTTCGACCCAGGTTGCTGATCAATCTCTCCAGCGATCACCCCAAGTGAAAAGCCTCACCAAATTGATATGTGTGGTTCCCCATTCGAGCCCATTAGTATCCAAGGTCTTTGTTTCAGGCGTCATTCACTCTATTGTCACTCTGTTTATAAACTACTTGTCGCCACACTTTTCTGTCCTAGCATACTACTCTAGCTTCCTTCACGTCCATGCATTTTTTTCATGCAAGCTATCGTGTTTCTGTGGCTTCTTATGTCTCTTCGGATTAATGTCTCATTCACAGATTCTAACCATTCTTTCGGCGGTCTACCTCTGGGCATTCTACCATTTACTTTACCTTTATACACTTGTTTTGTCAGTCGTTCATCTTGCATTCTTTCAACATGTCCGAACCATCTTAATTGATTTCTTTCACATATGTCAACTAGTGTCTCTTCTGCACCACATTCTTTGAGGATTATCTCGTTTCGGACTTTGTCCATCAGTGTTTTCCCGCATATTGTGCGCAGAGGTTTCATGCCAATCGCGTTAATTTTACTCTTGTCCTTTTCTTCACAGGTCCATGTCTCGCTACCGTATAGTACAGTTGGGACAAATATAGAATTATGTATGGCCATTTTATCCTTTTTTGATATGTTTTTATTTCTGAGCATGGACCCTGCTCTACCGATAATATGCTTACCCTTATTTATGCGCCTATCTAACTCCCCATCTATTTTGCCGTCGCTAGTGAATAGGCTACCCAGATATACGTATTTATCAACTTGTTCTAATCTCTCATCATTTAGGACAATGTTGCACATTGTTTTCTCATTTTGTCCTTCAAACAAGATTATTTTTGTTTACGTTAATTTTGAGGCCCATGTTCGTGATGCTTGTATTCAGCTTATTCAACATTCTTTGCAAGTCCTCGATTGATTCTGCCTTAACAATCTTGTCATCTGCGAAAGCTAACCCACGTACCTTCACTGTTTCGAGATCTACACCTTCTTCGTCGAAGAGGGCCATTCTTAGACACTTATCCATAAATATGATAAATAGCCATGAGGACATAATGCATCCTTGTGTAACGCCTTGCATAATATCGAACCAGTCACTCAGTTTCACATTAACCCCTACACTCGCTTTACTAGCTGTATAATATATTGTTTTTATTGCTTTTAGGAGCCATCCATTGACTCCGTACTCTTTAAGGACTTCCCAAAGTTTACTTCTATTTATCTTGTCAAATGCTTTTTCTAGGTTAACAAATGCACAGAAAACTTTCTTTCCTACTCTCAAGCTTTTTTCTGTGATCTGTCTTAAGCTAACTATTTGATCCGTACATGATCTTCCTGGCATAAATCCACTTTGGACTTCCTATATATTTTCTTCTGTTATTTGCATTACCCTACGAATAAGTATTTTTGAGTATTTGTTACTTAAGGTACTTAATAAGCTGATACCTCTGTACACCAGCAGCCTTACCGTTTTTTAAGTTCTTAATTATATCTCTAACCTCACTGACACATACTTTTTCAATTGGGTTTTCTAATGCATTATCTTCTATGTCGCAGTTGTGTTGCAAGCGTTTATAATAATAATTATTCAATACTAATTGCTTTATTATGTACATTTTGAAAATGATTAAAAATTTTACATAGAACTCAAAGGTAAAATATATAATGTAAATTATTGTAAAAGTGACTTCAGATTTCACATTCCAAAGGTTCTCAAAACAGACAAAATTTTCAAGCAAATAGGGGAATAACAGGAGAATGAATTCTTTTAAATAACATTAATGAAGGTACCATATTACTAAGATATCAAGTCGGAATATATTGATTTTCAACAAAATAGTGGAATTTGTAACCAGAAAAAGATGAATTTTCAATCAAACAGTTGAGTCTTTTAGCAAAAAAGTCAAAATTATTTTTAAAAAAACATTTGACCTTTAAACCCTAAAAGACAGTTGAACTTTCAACAAAAAAGTTATTTTTCAACCAAAAAAGATGAATCTTCAACCAAATATTTGAATTTTCAGCAATAAAAATAAATTTTTAACCAAACAGTTGCATTTACAATCAAATAGTTAGACTTCTAATCAAAACAGACGAATTTTTAACGGAATAATAAAATTTTCAATCTACGAACATGAATCTTCAACCGAATGATCGATTTTTCAAATAAAAAAGATAAAACTTCAACTAAAAACAGTTGCATTTTCAACCAAATAGTTGATAGATTATATATTTTTAAGCCAAAAACACGAATCTTTTAGAAGACAGTAGGATTTTCAACCAAGAAGATTAATTTTCATCCAAATTTTCGACAAAAAGATGACTTTTTAACAAAATAGTTCAATTTTGAACAAAATAATTAAATTTTCAACCAAATAGTAGAATTTATGACCAAAAGAGATGAATTCTGAACCATACATATAATAGTAGACTTTTCAATGAAGAAGGATTCACTATCAACCAAAAAAGACGACTTTTCTATACCAAAAGCTGAATTTTCAATCCAAAAAGGCCAAGATGGACTACTTTCTTCAAAATTCATTTTCTTGTTGTTAAAGATTCACAATTTTAGTTGAAAATTCGTCTCTTTGTTTGAAAATTGAACTACTTTGTTGAAAATTCGTTTCTTGATTTGAAATTAATTTTTTCAACTGAAAATTTAACTTTTGGTTGAAAATTCAACTATTTGGTTAAAAATTCATGTATTTTGTTGAGAATTAATCTTTATGAGTAGAACATTCATATTTCTGGTTTATAATTCAATTATTTAGTTGAAAATTCAACTGTTTTGTAGAAAATTCGTTTTAAAAAATTCATTTTTGGTAAATAACTAATCTTCTTGGTTGAAAATTCAACTTTTTGCTTAGAAATTCATGTATTTTGTTGAGAATTAATCTTTATGAGTAGAAAATCCATATTTTTGGTTGATAATTCAATTATTTTGTTAAAAATTCAACTGTTTTTTTAATAATTTAACAATTTGTGTAAACATTTTTTTCTTCATTCACTAAGAAATCTTTCTTAATTGAACATTCAACAATTCTTAAAAATTCGTCTTTTTTATTTGAAAATTCATCTGTTTTGTTAGAAAATTTAATCTTAACTGGTTAAAAAAGCAACTGTTCTGTTGAAAATAAATCTGGTTTGGTTAAGGATTCAACTATTTTATTGAAAATTCGTCTTTTTGTTCAATACAACTGATTTTGATTAAAAATAAAAATCTTCTCTTGGTTAAAATATTAACTATTACATTTTTTATTGAGAATGAATCTTTTTTGGTTGAAAATTTAACTACTTGGTAGAAGTTGAACTACTTCGTTTTATTTTTGGATGACCCCCAAATAAATTGACGAAAAAAAACTTATTTGCTAAAAACTGCGTAATATAGGGGGATGGAGGGAGGTCAAAATTTACGGACCCTCGTAAAGGGTGGTACGTGATTCAAAATCTCAGAAACAAACTATACGTAATTTTTGCAAGGCTCCTTATTCAGTTCGTACTGGTATCTAACCATGGTTGCCCCTATTGTTTTTTAATTGAGAAAAGAATTCAGAAAATTTAGGTCCGCTGGGGAAGCTGGAGGACAATAAAGGAATATATATCTCGAAATCGTGTATCTTCGCCGGTGTCATAATCGAGGGGTAAGTTAAGAATGCAATTTGGCGGCTTTCCAGGTAACCGCGGGAGCACGCGGTCAGATGCAATTTACTTTACCTCGAGGGTAGAATACGCGGCGTGAAACAGAATTTGATCCCGCCATAACAGCGAATTAATCTTCAATATAACTGGTTCGTATTAACGGTTCATAAAATCCGAGTTCAACCAAAACGCGGGCAAAAAGTTTCCATAAATCTCATCTCAGAGAAAAGTCCGATTTCGGGCTATAAATTAAAAGTATTGGATTGAATTTACTGATTAAATTAAATTAACTTCCAATTAAACTAAAATTTCTCGAAAGGTAATGTTGGAAAAATATCATTTTTATATAGAAGATAATAATATCACGTTTTGATCTACAGGGTGACCGTCAAACTTCATTTTCAAAATTCCCTTACTTTTCCCTGATTTTCCCTTGGCAAATGTTTTACTTTCCCTGGCTATTAATATTCAAAGAATATAAACGGGATGAAAAAATTCAGTTTAAAATTAAAAAATTGCAAATTTATTTATTTATTTCAAGCAAAAAGAACAAGATTTTTCTACCATAAAAGATGAATTTACAATCCAAAAGGACGATTTTTCAACCAAACAGTGTAATTTTCAACCTACAAAAATGAATTTTCAATCAAATGGTCGAATTATCAAACAAAAAAGATTAAACTTTAACCAAAAACATTTGCATCTTCCACCGAATAGCTGAACTTTCAAACAAAAATAATTTTTAACCAAACAGTTAAATTTACAATCAAACAGTTGATCTTTTAACCAAATAGTTGAATTTTCAACCTAAAAAGATAAATTTTCAACTAAATGGTCGAATGTTTGATAAAAAAGATTAAACTTCAACCAAAAACAGTTGCATTTTCCACCATACTTAAATTTCCAAGCCGAAAAGACGAATTTTTTGAAATTCCGTTGAATTTTAAATCCGAAATGTTAAATTAAAAAAAAAAAAAAATTCTCACCGAAAAAACTTAATAGTTAATATTTCAACAAACAAGACAACGAATTTTCAAAAAAATAGATTAATTTTCAACCAAAAAGTTGAACTTTCAACAAAATAATGGAATTTTTAACCAATTAATTAAATTTTGAACCTACAAAGAAGAATCAACCAAAAATGTAATAGTTCATATTTCAACAAAAAAAAAGATCAAATTTCTACCAAAAGAGGTGAATTTAAAAAACCCAAGAGACGAATTTTCAACTAAAAAAAGATACATTTTCTAACAAAAATTTAAAAAAAACATGAATTTTTAACACATTAGTCCAATTTTTAACCAACAAGACAAATTTTCAACTGAATTAAAAATTTAAAAATTTCATTTAACTACTGTTAAATATTTGGTTAAGAAAAAATAATTTTCAATAAAAAAAACGGATTTTCAATGAAAGAGATACATTTTCAACTAACATGACGAATGTTCAACGAAAAAATGATTTTTTTTAACAACGTGGTTCAACCTTCAAACAAGTAGTTCAATTTTCAACCGAAAAAGATAAATTTTATCGAATAATGTAATGTAAAAATAAAGTAGATATTTCAACCAAAAAATATTTTTTTTTAAGGTTGAACCACGTTGTTAAAAAAAAATCATTTTTTCGTTGAACATTCGTCATGTATGTTCAACGAAAAAATGATTTTTTTAACAACGTGGTTCAACCTTCAACCAAGTAGTTCAATTTTCAACCGAAAAAGATAAATTTTAACGAATAATGTAAAAGTAGATATTTCAATCAAAAAATATTTTTATTTTAAATAAAAAGCAGTTGTATTCAATCAAAAAAGACGACTTTTCAATCAAATAGTTGAATCCATAATTAACGAAGATTAATTTTCAATCCATCAGTTGCATTTTTATCCAAAAAAGAATAAAGTATTTACTAAAACAGATACATTTTTAAATCAAAAAGACGAATTGAAAAAAAAAATAGTTGAAGTTTCTACAAAGAAAGCTTTCAGTTGAAATTTCAACGCGAATTTTCAACAAAGTAATAAAATAGTTCACTAAAAGGCTGCGTCTAGCCGTCTCGAAAAATTGGGTAAGTTAAAAAAAGGAACAAACTAGTAATGCCGAAATTTCAAGACGTCCAGCTAAACTTCGGAAAAATATTTTACTACTCATTCCGAATTTCGGGAGGACGAGACACTTCATAGCTAAAAAATTTAATCGGCAGGAGAAAGCAACTACAAAAAGAAAGAAATAGAAATACAAGAAAAAGCCAGAATATTATATCAGGGTGGCCGCAAAACTTAATTTTCAAAATGCCCTAATTTCTCCCTAACCAATTTTTCATTTTCCCTCACCATTAACATTCAAAGCCCAGAATCTTAATCTTGTAACATTTTTAACAATTATTGTTTTTAACAAAACAATTACAAATTTTTGAAATTTAAAATTTGTTATCTTTGACAGTTATTTAAACTGTTTCTTATAGAAATTTCCTGACTTTTGCAAGATTTTTGTTCAAAATCCCTGACTTTTCCCTGATTTCCAGGTTTTCCCTGACCTATGGTCATCCCAGATTTGTCCACAGAATGGGACGTTTTCCGACCTGACAAATGAGAAAAAGAAAACTTGAAGAAAATAAAGTAAAGCTGGAGATAATAAAAGAAAAGCTTGATTTATTGTAGAGAAACCCGCAATGAAGACTCAGAAAAGATTTATTAATAGAAAAAAACGTTAACTTTCCAACTTTATCCTTATAAAATATAAACACGAGCGATTTTCGGACAATTTTTACCGAGATTCTTACTTACATTTTCTTGATTTTTTTTCTCTTTTTCCAAACTTAATCTTTGTTTTTTTATTTACAATTTTAAGACTTGTCATTGTGTCTTTGATAAGGATTGAGGAGAAAAATACCTGGAAGCCTTGCAAATTTTATCGACTCATTTAGAATGCATTTTCGAATTTAGGTTTACAGACGATGATTTTATATCACTTTGGGGAACAATTATTGAAAAAAATATGTAAAAAATCAAATATAAGATAATATTAATTCTTATAATAATGAAAATCAAACAGTAGTCAATCATTTTGAGCAATTTATAAAATACTCAATTGGAAATAAACTTGCTCAGAGAGAATTTGTCTACAAATTAAATATCAGTGAAAAATACTTAAGATTCGAATTTAAAAATCTAAACATTTCTTTTCCAAATATCAGTTGAAGTTTTAGTTGTTGAGTTATAAAATATTTAAGCTGGCTATTTATATATTTCAACAAGTTTTCATACAACAAAATGGAAAAAATGGTTGTGTAGGAATAAAATTGATATTTGTAGCAAATGACAGATTAAAGAAAGTCGCGCGCAATCTTTTTAATAAGGAAATAAGATTGTTGCTGAATACGATTGTCGAAGCCATTTATGCGAAAGTCATAACACCGTTTTATCCGTGTTGCGAATGCTCAAGAGCTTAAGTGTCTTTCCTGAACTCTGTTAACTGGAAACTGTGAACTCGGTTTTGAGGCCAAGAGCTCTTAGAGCTTACATAAAAATAATTGAGATTACTTTTTGCAATTAATTATATTCACAACTAAACGTGACGTATTTTAATGTAAAAACTATATGACAAATATTTGTATTTCTGTTTCATTTTCTGCTTAATATGCCCAAAACTGTTCTGCTTTTGAGTATAATACCACATAAATTGGATCAGTTTGGATTCTTGGTCGGTGTTCTGAAATTTAATGCCTCCTATTGACCGAAAGTTCTGAACTAATACACAGGAAATTCGAGCGAGGATCAGATTCTCTACGGATATCGAAACTATGAAAACGGGCAATTAAATTAAATTCAGTGTTGCTACAAAATCCTAATTTCTAAATTCCCTATCTTTTCCCTGAACAAATTTTCATTTTCCCTGGCCGTTCTAAATATTTGTTTTAGGAATAAAAACAACCTTACACCTAGGTAAATTTATAAATAAATTGTATTCATTATATTGGTCAATTTAAATTAGCAAAAATGGTAATGAAAAAAAAAGTTTGTTTCTAAATATATTTCAAACACTTTTAGTGAAAATAGTTATACAGAATTTTATAAGTGGCCATTCACAAATTACGTAAGACATACTTAACATATACATGAATTTTTCAACAAATAGTTAAGTTTTCAACTAAAAAAGATAAATTTTGAACCAAAAATATAAGAATTAAATTTTCAGTTAAAACAGAGTAATTTTCAAACCAAAATAAGTAATTTTCAACAAAAGAGTTGAATTTGCAAACAAACAAGATTTTTCAGTAAATAAAGAAAAAAATTTCAACAATATTATTAAATTTTCAAGCCAAAAAGATGAATTTTCAACAAAATAGTTACACTTTTAACCAAAGAGATGAATTTTCAACTAAAATGATGAATCTTCAAAAACAAAAAAATGCATTTATACCCAAGTAGTTCAACTTTTAACCAAGTAGTTTAATTAATGTAATTGTTGATATTTCAACCAAAAAATATTTTAATTTTTAATAAAAAATAGTTGAATTCAACCAAAATAGGCGAATTTCCAACAAAATTAGTTGATTTTGCAACCAAAAAAGATTTTTCAGTCAAGGAAGCAAAAAATTTCAACCAAATTGTTAAATTTTCAAGCCAAAAAGACGCATTTTTGAACAAAATAGTTACATTTTCAACCAAAGATATGAATTTTTAACTAAAATGATGAATTTTCAACCCAGAAAATGAATGTTTACCAAGTAGTTAAATTTTCAACGCAAAAGATGAATTCTCAACTCATAAAAGATAAATTTTCAACCAGATATGAATTTTTAACCAAAATTAGAATACTTAAATTTTCAGTAAAAAAATAATTTTCAACTAAGTAAAATGAATTTTCAACGAAATAGTTAAATTCTCAACTAAACAGATGGATTTTAAACAAAGAATAAATTTCTACAAAAAATATTTCCACAAAAAATCAAATAGTTAAATTTGCAGTTAAAGAAGTGAATTTTTAAATAGAAACCTGAATCTTCGAGCAAAAAAAAATTAATTTTTAACCAAATAGTTGAATTTTCAACCCAGAAAGTTAATTTTCTATCAAAAATACAAATTTTCAACAAAACACGGGAATTTTCACATAAAACCGAGACAATTTCAACTTAGAATAGAATAGTTACATTTTCAGAAAAAAAATTAATTTTTAACCAAATAAAATAAATTTTCAACGAAATAGTTAAATTTTTAAACAAATCGTTGATTTTTCAACCAAGAAGATTAAATTTCTATCAAAGAAGATTAAATTTTCCATCAAAATGGTCAATTTTCCACAAAAAATGGAATAGTAAAATTTGCAATTGAAAAAATTAATTTTCAATCAAATAAAAACTCATTTTCATCCGAAGAAAGGAATTTTTAATAAAAAGAAATAAATTTTCATCATGAAGATGAATATTCTACCACAAAAGACGAACTTTCAACAAAATACATGTATTTTCAACCAAACAGTTGAATTTATAACTGAAGAAGATAAATTTTCAACCAAACATGGAATAGTCAACTTTTCAATTAAAAAAAATTAATTAAAAAAGAAAATAACTTTTAACAAAATAGTAGAATTTCGAACAAAAAAAGGTTTTTAAACTATAATGATGAATCATCAACAAAAAAATGAATTTTTAACAAATTAGTTCCATTTTCAACTAATGAGTTAAATTTTCAACTAAAAATGTAATGGTTGATATTTCAACCAAAAAAGATTTCAATTCAAAATAAAAAGAAAAGTTGAATTCAACCAAAAAAGACGATTTTTCAACAAAATAGTTGAATCCACAAAAAAAAAGATTATTTTTCAACCAAATAGTTGTAAAATTTAACAAAAAAAATGACTTTCTAAGAAAAACCCTGACTCTGTCCGGGTTTTCCTGACATTCGCTGACTTTTCCTGACCAGTTTTAAATTCCCTGACCTGTAGCAACCCTCATTAAATCTAAAATGGTCAAATGGAGATTATTTTCGTAAAATTAGAATAGAATTCAATTTCAATGTGACCGGTTATTTATATCGCGATGGTTTTTTTTTTAGAAACCAGGATTGGTACTTTATATGTGGGGCAAACGATCGAAATCCGTGGATAAGCCTTTAGGATAAAATTGGGTCAATAACTTGCGATCGACGTGGCGTACGTTAGGTACTTGAACGTTAGTTCTTCAACCATCTCTTCACTTCTTCTCTATCTTGAAAACCTTTCTTTTATGGTAGTATAAAGAGAAGAAGCAGATTCTCGAAAAAAGTACATTTTAGAGCTTATGCTTCCTTAGGAGGTGTGAATCCAGATAAAAAAAGGAAATAAAAAAATTAAAGAAAGAAAGAGAGCAATGGAAGAGTCAGAATTAATGTTTTGATTTTCCTTTCATAGGATTTTCTCATTCGAAATATTTTGATTTATTTATGAATTTGCCATATCATATAATTTATTCCGGTTTTTGGCAGGTAGCTGCGTGTCCATCCCAAAATTTTTTTACCTCAAATAAAAAAATTATTTAAATTAAAGACTCAATAATAAAGGTTTGAATTTTTAGTTTCAAAATAAAAATTATATGTAACTTCAATTAAAATACAATGATACAATTACGAATAAAATTTTCAATTTGAAAATTTAGAAACGATAAAATCTGAGAACTCTTGGCTTTAAAAACTAATTTAAGATTCCAAATTGAAAAAGAAAAATCAATTTCGAAATTAAAAATTTAAAAACATTTGAACATTGATTTGAAATGTAAAAAATCCATTTATATGTGCGTACCTGTAATTCATAACCACCGAATTTAGAGATTTGAAGTTAATTTGTACACATATTTTTAGATTACAATTTTTAAAAATCATAAATTGCAAACTTCACAAATCGAAAGAATTGAAATTTTAAAAACCTCAATGGAAAAAAAACTCTCCAAATTTAGAGTTACACACATTTGAAAGTATTCAAATTTTTATCTTTATTTAGGCTGCATCTAGTCGTCCCGAAAAATATGCGGAGCTGGAAAAGGGGATCTAGTCATCCCGAAATTTCGGGACGACTAGCCCAATTAATGAAAAATAATAATAATTTATTTAAAAGCGCCCAAGACAAGAGGAACACAATTTTTCACGGTTGCTTCAATAATACGATTTTCCAATTTAGCAAACCGTAGTTTTTAAGTTTTTTTTTTAATTTAGCACATGTTTTAAAAAAAAGTTTTATATGTTGAACTAAAAATTTCGTCTTTTTGAATCAAAGAAGCACGACATTTTTTTGTTACTAACAACAAAATAATGGCATGCTTTTACAATTCAATCTGAAGAAATTTCATGTTCAACATGAACAATATATTTTTTTTTATGTGCAATAAACTAAATTAAAAAAACAACATATTTTTTGTACATTTTCAAAAAATTGTATAATTTAAGCAAAAAGTTTTTTTCCCTCTTTTTTTATAGTTATTAAGTGCTAAAAAATGTACCTAAACAAATTCTGTAATTTTTTGTCGACAGCAAGATACAGCAAGATTTGCTCTGAACCCCCCCCCCCCCCCTCTCACACACACACACACACAATTTTACTAAGATTTTATAATCTTATGGATAATTTGATTACTTTCTTAAAAATTCAACAATTCTGTAAAAAGTCTTTCTTTTTTGTTGAAAATTCACATTTTTTTGTTGAAAATTCATATTTCTTGTTTGAAGATTCAACTACTTGTTTAAAATTCGAAGATCAGTCTAATTTGCGCACACCGTCACTGCCCGACGTCAGTCTACTTTCCGCACACCGTCACTCTGCCCGATGTCAGTATAGTTTTCGCACACCGTCACTGGCCGGTGTCAGTCTAGTTTTCGCACACCGTCACTCTGCCCGATGTCAGTCTAGTTACCACAAACCACCACTCTGCCCGATGTCAGTCTAGTTTCCACACACCGTCACTCTGCCCGATGTCAGTCTAGTTTCCGCACACTGCTACTGTGTTCGATAACACTATAATTTGCATATGCCGTGACTCTGCCCAACTTCAGTTCAGTTCTCGCGAAGTCTCTGCAACCTAACTCTACTGGAAGTTCATCAATGAAGTTTTCGTCATGATCTTCCCAATCAAGTGGACCAAGGAACTGCAAATCCTATAGGGATTACAAACCATCTAGTTATCAATTATCCCGAGGTCTTTTTTAGCTTCAACTGCAGTAACCAAAGACTTCACACTGAGATCAATATACACAATCATACCAACGAATCACGAGTAAGTACTATTCAAAATTAATTAGAATCCACATTCAAAGAGAGTTCAGAATCTCAACGGTTTCCTTTTGTTTAAGTTTGTCGTTGACAGAGGAGCAGACACAAGCACGTTCCAGCCAACCATCAATTCCAATTGTTTAAGTCAAATTTTAATTATCTCATTCAATTCTCTATAAAAATGATCAAGTCGAATCAAACGTAAAATAAATAATTTTATTAATTCTCAATGTGTGTACAAATGTCGTTTTGATTTAATTCAACTGTTTTTGGTTCAAAATAAAAATATTTTGTGGTTGAAAGTGCATCTACATTGTTAGAAACTTTTTGTTTGGGTGATGATTATTGTTTGGTTGAAAATAATTTTTTAAATTGCAAATTTAAGTATTCCATTTTTTGTTGATTTCTTTTAGTTGAACATTCCGCTGTTTAGTTATAAATTAAATTTTGTAACAGAAAATTTAAGTATTCTATTTTAAATTGAAATTTTATCTTTTTTAGTTGAAAATTCAACTATTTGGTTAAAACTTCATGTATTTTGTTGAAAATTCGTATTTTTTGGTAGAAAAGTTATATCACTAGTTGAAACTTCATCTTCTTGGTAGAAAATTCATTGTTTTGGTTACAAATTTAACTATTTTGTTTACATTTTTTTTTTTTTTTTTTTGGTTGGTTGAAAACTTATTTTTACATTTTGATCACTTACGATGGATTAGATTCATGATAATTTGAACCTATCCGGTCTTCGTCAATTTTCGAAGTTTTGAGACCACCTGAGACAGAAAAAACGGATCTACGAACATGTCTGTCCGTCTATCTGTCGATCGGCCGGTTTGTAAACGGAAACCGCGATAACTTTCAAAGGAGTTTATTAATCAGAATTTTCTTTTCTTAAAAATTTATATTTTCGGGTTGAAATTCAACTGTTTTATATAAAATCCGTCTTTTTGGCTAGAGAATTCAACATTTTGGGACGCGTTCGGTAATTCTTAATGTCATAGAATACCATTTGCTTTTAACCAAATTTTTTTTTTTTTTTTTGACGCCAAACCTCAACTTGTATAGGCTTATTAATTTCAGCATTATCACTCAACTCTAGTGGTTAATCCAATCAAATTTTGGTCGATTTAAATAAACAAATTTTAATTCTGTAACCATCTTGATTTAAAATACATCCGCTAACAATAAAGAAGGATATGTAAAGACCTTTTTTGAAAGAATCTCCGGCTCAGAAATCGGACTCATTAATCACTATATTGAAGAAATTTACTTTCGATTGACAAAATATAGAGACTCACATAAGTTATTAAAGCTCTGAAAGGTATACGACACAAAATCGAAGCTTCCGATGAAGTATGATTAAATGTTTTTTTTTCTTACAGTCCTCTCACTGAATCTGCTACAGTAGTATATTTCCGAGTTTTATCCGACAGGAAACAAGAAGCTATCGGTGGAGTAACTCCCTCCTGGGAATGTGAGACATACGAACATTTCACATAGCTCTCCAATATATAGTGAAGAGTCAATTTGATCGTCTTTTCTTCTCTGGACATTTAAGTAACTTCAAACTTATTTTTTTTAAATTGAAGTTTTCATCTAGCTCAATCCTCAAGTCCTGAACACTCACTAAAGTGCTTCTTTCTTTATTTTACTTGGTAAGAATCAGATCAAAATAATTAACATGGAATTTAAATCACTTTATTACATACTTTAAAAGATTCCTTTCTCCCCCGTTTGTACAATTTTGAAAAATCGATTTAAATTGAAGTCCCGAAGAAAATAAAACGCTTTCAACTTTACTATCCCAATATATCAAATTGAAAAAGGTTTTTCTGGTCCTCGTGATAGATATTTTACATTTTCTTATTCAGAGTGAAGAAAAGGACAGTAAAACTGTTTTCTGGTTGTCTATGTTGAGTAAGAAAGTTGTCAGTGATATCAAATGCAGTGAAATAAAAATTTTTTCTTTCTTTTTTCTCTCGCACTTCGTCTGACCGGAAATTTATTCTGCTCTGCGAAATTTTCGCCTTTCTACTATATTCCGTCAGGAATATTCTGTACAGATGAAATATACATAACGGATCCAACAAACATGCCGTATAACTGATTTCAAACTAGACAATTTTTATGGCATGTTACAAAAAAAAGTGTGGATTGAATCTGGAAATATAAAAAGAAACAAGCAATAGAATTAAAATAATTGCTCTATAGCGGTTAAATTTTGAACTACTTTAAATAAAAAACTTCTAACCTTGTAACATTTTCAATATAGAAACTTTTATAAATGGAATAAAACAATGATACATTTAAATAACTTAAATGATGTGCATTGTTAATGCGTCTATAAAAATGAATTGCAAAAAAATCCAAAAAATTCACTTAATTTAAGTAAAATTAGAGGGAATTTAGAGGGATTTAAGGGAAATGAGAAGAATTTGATGATATTTATAAAAATTTACGTGAATTGAAAACAGTTAAAAAATATTTAAAAATGCATTGACTTCGGTAAGTTTAAAATGAGTTTGGAAAAATGCAAGGGAATTCAAATAGAATTTTATGAAATGCGTAAGAATTCAAGGTGATTTTTAAAACTTTAAGATGAATTACCAGAAAATAAAAAAATTCTAAAAAATTCATTGAATTGAGTAGAATTTAGCGAATTTAGAATAACTCAAGTGAATTAAAAATGTTCAAGAGAATTGACCAGAATTTAAAAGAATTCAGAGTGATTTTAAAATGAATTCAAATGAATCGCAAAAAAAAATATGGGAAAATCTCTTCAAATCTTTGAAACCCTACAAAACCTCTCACTCCTTGTGAATAAATTCTTCAAACTCCATTAAACTATTATAAAATAACGTGAAATTCTATGAAATTTGATCATATTTCCTTAAATCCTGGAAAATTGATTAAAATACCTTGAGAGCTTTTAAAATCCCCTGAAATCATTAAAATCCTCAGAAATCATATAAAATTCCTTATTCCTTTCATTTAAAAAAGTAACTATGGTCACTTTTTCTAAAAAAAGTAACTAAAAAGTGGCGTAAGAAAAAAAAGTAAATAAAAGTGACTACGTGGCAGGCAGGATTATTCTTGACAGTCACTTATAGTGCTTCTTACAGAAATTTCCTGACTTTTGCAGCTTTTTTTTTCAATTTTCGTGACCTGCGTTCAGCCTGAGAAAGATGCTTTTTATATCCTATTATATTTTGGAATATTTCGTTTTGGAAATATCAATATTTCTTAGAATTCAGATTCTCATAGTTGTTGGTGAAACGTACTGTCACATATCTATGCAAATAGTTGCGGGTATTGATTGTGACAAGCGATATGAAAGTATCGTGGATATATTTCCGATGCGTTGCAGCTGCACATTCGCATCACTCCAGAGGAATAGATCGTGAGGAAGATGGACGAGATGCGATGCAAGCAATTCTGATTGAATTGTGAATATTATTATATTTCCAGGAATATTTTTCCTGAATAAAGAAGGCTCTTAGATTTTGAGTTACTTTGAGATTTGCAAAATTAACAAAGAAAATAAGAGTATTATAAAGTTTAAGGGTCAAATATTTGCACTGCAGTTTTTAAATTCAGATGAAATTTTTGAAATGCTGTATTTTTTAATTTACCCGCTTGATTAGAGAGTAATTTTTAAAAATATAAAAGCATAATTTACATTCAAAATTTTCCCAATTTAATTTAAAAATAATTAAATAATGAACCCAAGTTCATGACAAACGGAAACAAATAATTAATATTAGACCAAAGTCCAAAAGGTAACACTAGTACTATCTATCTAAAACTATCTATCTATTTGAAACTATCCTATGATATAAAATTAAGCTGCCGTCTCTAAATTGCATTAATAATAATCTTCTCACACGTAATTAAATTTTCGCTTGACCGTATACAATATTGTTTGGATTACGAAACCATTCGTGATAATGTTATATCGTAAAATATTAAACTTGGAGAAATTAAGTACCTTTGAAATACTCATTCTCTGATTAAATAAGGTTAATTCTACATTTTTCTTTTTAATATCAAAAATCTTTCGCTAATTATTAATATTTCGTGTTATTTATCAATTGAATTAATTTCATTTTCACTTCAATTTTAAAACAGAATTTGCATTCATTAGTCATTCCGAATTATTATTAAACCATATCTGATTTCATCGTCAATTATTCAAGCTTTCGATGTGATAATCTGATACTGAACGTGAAATGTTAATTTAATTCACGTTTTCATTAATAATGTGAGCTTTCTCTATGGTTTAAATATTTATTTAAATTATCTTTTCTTCTCACGGTAAAAAAAGTTTTATTTTAAGAAAGATGGTTTTATTGTGAGACAAAAAATTAGCTTAAATTTAGCAATTTAAATTCGAAAGGTTCTCATTTATAAATTTTCAATTTAAAATTATTTAATTCTGAATAATTTCCGTTTAATTATTTGACCCATTAAGGCTTTCAAGTGGAAATTGTACAATTTTAAATAATTTAAATTGTCCACCGGACAGTTTTTAATGCTTTAATTAACAAATTTACAACCTGAAACACTGTAATTTAAAATTATGAAATTGTTGAATTCTCAAAATGTAAATCCTAGTCTATTCGATTTCAAATACAGTGGATTTATATTCACTCAAAAGTACATGCTTACTAATTTGTAATTGTCCAAAATATGAAGTAACAAACTGAAATTATTATTTTTTTACCATCTTCAATTAAAAATTATTCATCTATGAAGGACTTAAATTGTAAATAGATCAATGATGTTTTAATTCAATTCACAATTGTTTAATGTAAAGGGCAACGAATAAAAAATTTTCAACTTTTAAAAGTCTTAATCTGAAGTTATTTGATTTTGATTCTTTTCTTGTATCTAATTATTCATTAATGAAAGCTTCAAATTAAAAAATTTACAACTGTGCTGGATTTTAATTTGCAATAAATTTGCAGAATCTTAAAGGTTTCAATGTCAGAAAAGTCCATTTTTAACTCAATTTGTAATAAATGTGTAAAATCTAGAAGAGTTCAATTCGCAACAGTTTTTAATTTTAAATGCTTTATAGTTTTGAAATTATATCTAATTGCCAAATTTCGAAATAAAATTATCTAATTTTACGAAAATTCAAATTTGAAACGAAACAATTTTATATACAATTCAATCTAAAAGTACTGAATTTTAAATGCTACAAAAAGTGAAAAATTAACTCGCTGGAAGGCTGGAAGTAAACACTCAAAATGGAACATTTTTAAATTATGAACGTTCCGAATTAAATAATTAAAAACTTAGAGGCATACAAAATTATAATTGTCAAATTCAAACCTTCAAAATTTAATGATTTTTCAATATTAGTCTTTCAAATTAAAAAATTTTAAATTAGACGTGCTTCAAACTCCTTCAACACACAATGTTTCATATTATATCTAATAGGTTTTTCTTACCATGAACTACAAAAATTCCTGGTCAAAAGCAAATTCCTGGTCAAAAAGCAAATTCTCTGCCAATTTCTGGTCTCAAAGAATGTACAGTCATTTCCCAGTTTTCCTGTTTTCTAGGTCCAGTGGCCATCCTCGTTTTTACGATGAATGTAATTTGAAATAAGATGGTGTTTTGTGGCGGGTATAATGAATTATTAAGTTCACATAAATTTATATTAAATAAAGTAACGTCCTCATTTGGACTTTTGCAGTAAATAAATTGGGTACATGAATGTTTAATTTAAAAGCCTTGATTGACAATCTAAATTACATGGAGCATGACTTTTATGATTCCTGGTGGCCTCTTTTATTCGCGTTTACAGTGATAAATGGATTTTGAGATTCATGTAATCCCCACAGAGCGAAAAACTTAACTGGACCTTCCGCATTCCTGGACGTCGTAAGTCTTCTGATCGTACGTCGATCAGAAAGACAAATCGCTGATTTTCTGGAATCTTTCTCTATCAGTCAAGATTCCCTGGAAAACCACAACTTCCACACTGTGTACGAACTGGAACGAGCCAATCCCAATGGGATATATGTACGTCAAACATCGATATTTCCCACTTTCCAATTTGCATACATTCGCATTCTCGAAAGGAAAATACACTATTTCCAGTAGCGGTCAAAAAGTTTCTAGTGGGTGTCAAAATGACTTCATGCAAGATGGAGAAAAAATAAAACAAAATTCTCTCAGTTCACACAACTCGGTCAAACGTTAAAATCACGAAACATTGTATTTTTCTCATTAATTTCAGGCCAATAATTTTTCCTGATCTAGGTAAACGTTAAAAGTTCTAGGTATCCTGTGACGATATAAGTGCCTACCCGTGCAGAAATTTCCACATCTTTCCCTATTTGAAGTTGGTTTCTCATGGGGCCCCCACCAGAATATCTAGTCTAGAAAAAACTGATGGGGGCCCTGTCAGGTTCTAGAGAAGAATTCCATACTTCGTGTTGGTATGGCGAATCTATCTGTATCTAATGGGGCCCCAACCCGAGAATTCCCACAATCTTATATTGCCTAAAATATTAATTTTGAGGTTTTTGAAGGTTTCAGTATGCAGAAATCATGTTTTTTGGACTATTTAAACGCGTTATTCTCGAAGACTTGATTTAGGGCACTATTGAACTTTTTTTTTCGGGGCCAGGCACATATGTGACAGTTAAAGTTAAAGAGGTTATGTCAAATACGGCTGTCCAGTGCTTTACCAGAGCTTTCAAGTTTTGTATTTTTTAGTTGTCAATGTAATTTTGTTTGTGTTTTACCATGATTTTTCTCCAAGATGGAAGTGAAAAGGCGCCTGCAACAGCAGGGACGACTTCAGAGCAAAAAGTTCCGCCTAATGAAAAAAGTCAAACGGGAAGATGATGATCAGAGTGAGGTTATTTAAAATCAGAATTGGCTTTTTTTTTACGCGTGACTTGATTTATTTATGTTTACAAGTTTTTCTCTAATTTATATAATAATACATTATTAATAATATCAAATAATTAATAAAATACTCATAAATTAAATTATAATGCAGAATATTATTTACCCCAATAATTTAAATCAAACACAGGGGCCCTGTAGGTGCCCCGTAGGGGGCCTTCTCCTAAATGGGGCTGTAGGCGGGCGTCCCCCACTAGAACCCTACTAGAAAATCTAGTATGGCCCCTATGGCCATAGCGTTACGTTCTAGATGGGGGCCCGACTAGTTTTCCTCACTAGAGCCCGATTAGGGATAGGGAAAACTCGTCGGAGCCCCACTAGAGCCCTATCGAAATTTCTGCACGGGTATATGAAGTATAGACCTCATTGAAAATTCTCGTATATTTGCCGAAAAATGCATTTAAAGATGCTGATTTGTATCATCCGATCGAGATCTTCTAAGGGCTAAACTTCCTTATTTGATATATATTTTGAAAAAACGGAAAGCGTTTTTACTTTTTTAAAAAAGCCTTTTTTGGAGCACCCTAATTGGCAGTATAGATCGCATAAAAAATTATCTTATCTTCGGTACTTAAGATTGCGTGTGCACATAAAAGATAATTTTCCATAAGGAAAATGAAATTATACGCGGTTTTTACTATTTACGGTATTTTAACTTTAGTGTATGAACATAAGATGATTTTTTATGAGTTCTATACTGCACAGGAACTTTTATTTTAATAGTATACAACTTTTACCATACATCCGGATCAGAAAAAAAATATTAGCCTAAAAAAGATGAGAAAAGTGTAATTTTTCGTGATTTTTAGCATTTTTCGATAATTTAAGTTCAGTCTGCGAACGTAAGAGAATTTTTAATGAGGTCTATATTATACAGCAGTAAGCGCAGTCTGTCCGCTTTTGCTCTTTTGTTTCCCCTTAAATTTGAAAAATCCTCCAAAATATATAATAAAGGTTCACTTTGATGATACCAATTTCAAACATTTATTTGCTAGCAAAGAAACGGCTAACGATTCAAACCAAAAACTAATGCCGAAAGATAAATCAATTCTGCAATTGCAAATCAAAAACATCTTTACAGAGGTTTTGGCTTCACATTCCAAAATGCTCTAAAGCTAGGGAAAACAAGGAGATTTTTCACGAAAGTAGGGGAATAATTTGATTCAATTTGGTGAATTTTCCAACAAGAAGATTAATTATCTACCAAAAAAGACGAATTTTCAACTAAAAAAATTATGAATCGTCGACCAAAAAAGATGACTCTAACAAAATAGTTGAATTTGCAACAAGAGTTTGATTTTTAACTAAAAAAGATTGAATTTCTACCGCAAGAGATGGATATTCAAACCAAAGAGACAAATTTTCAACAGAATAGTTGAATTTTCCACCAAAAAAGAGTTTTCAGTAAAAAAAAAATAATGTCAACCAAATTGTTGAACTTTCAAGCCAAAAAGATTAATTTTCTACAAAAAAGTTGAATTTTCAAACCGAAAATGCGAATTTTCAACAAAAAAGTTCATTTTCAACCAAAAAGGATGAATTTTTAACGAAATTGTTAAATTTTTGAAGAAAATAATTAAATTTCCAACCAAATAAAAATATATTAGAAATAAATTTAAAAGTCTAAGGAAATGAAAACAGTTTTTTCAAGTTTTTTCAAATAGCCATTTTTATGCTAAAGTTTTCAATAGATTTTTTAAAGCTTGCTAAAAACAGTTTTTAAGGCAGAAAAACGACTAGAAAACTTGTTAAAGAAAAGGCGCTACTGTTAAAAGGCACTTTCGTTCAATATTCACGAGATACCGATATGATAAAAAAGTTGTTAACACTAAATTAAATCCTTTTTTGATCCCCTTTTTCAGAATAGAATCTGATGTTTTAGCTAAAATTGAACTACTGAACTGCTGTGATCCCTGACATGGGCACTTACGAGATCTGCCCGGAAAATATCCGATCTTTTTTTTTAGTAGTTGTGCTATTTTCATAATAGGTATTTACCATTTAGTGTGGACCTCTGTGAGGTCTCCTATTAAGTAACATGGACATACAAATCTTTAGTCGACAAGTTTACGACGTACGTAGTTGCGTAAACGTTTAACCACGTACGTGTCGCAATTCAGGATAAAAAATTTTGCCAAAAAATTGGCCATTCATGTTCGAAAACCGTCATTATGATGGAAAGTGAACCTCGCTCTGGTGGGCCAGCATCGGCCAAAACACCTCAAAATGTTTGGAATGTGGAAGGAAAAGCCCTGATTTGTAGAAAAGTGGTGTCCATTCAAGGCAGCTTATTCAGCAATTTCTGGCGAAACACGGCCTTATACAACTTCGGCAGCCCCCATACTGGGGCCTGGTTCCTTCTAATTTCAGCTGTTAGCTTTTCCGAAAGGTGACTTCAAAGAGTGCTTCGGGAATTGGGAATATCGCTGGAAGAAGGTTGTAGATTCCAAGGGGGATTAATTTTAAGGGGATATCATCGGCATTGACCAGAATTAATTCTTACTCCTGGTACACCACAAGTTCGGATACTTTCCGGACAGACCTCGTATATCATCACAGTATACAACTTTCAACGTTTACCTGGATCCGAAAAAAGTTATTGGTTTGAAAAAAGAGAAAAATGCAATTTTTCGTCATTTTGACCTTTGACCGCGTTGTGCGAACTGAGAGAATTTTTGGTTTCACTCAAACTTTCAGGAAGTCATTTTGGCACCCACCAGAAATTTTTTACCTGAAAATTGGAACAGCTGATTTCACATCCGTATAATGTAGTTCATTTTTCCTTCTGACCACCCCAGAATCCAATTTTCCAATTAAAAGTGATATTTCATAGAAAAGAATCCCTGTCATGTTTGTGCATGAAAGCTCAGGCTATGGAATTCTCAGGTAGGAAATAAAAAGGTAATTATTAACAGGGAGGATTTCGGAAGCGCGTATTCTGAATTCTTCTGATTCGAAGGCGAGAGGAAGAAATTAGGTTAATGTGAGGTGGAAGCGTGCCAGACCTACTTTACGATCTGGCCGCAATAACTGTGGAAACCAGACTTGGTTCTAACAAAGCTGTACTGGGGGTGAAAAGGAAGCAAGTTTACGTTTTAGCAAAAGATTCCGGAATTTCCTCTGGCCAAACAGTCGCGAGAGTCTACGACCTCCAAATTTCATATACGGAAAAAAGTAGTTGTTTGAAATTTAAGTGACATCTATGCATCTTGGACATAGAGTTTTATATGTGATCAGTCTTATAAAGTACAAGACAAATTCTTATACATAAGTGTAATTCATTTTATAAGACAAAACAACGATTTTCGAATCCGAACACGCTCATTAGTCTCAATTATACTGTTCAAGCCAACAAATTTGGAAAAAAAATCGAATATGATTTAGACTAGAGTGATTTGGAGGTCCCCTATCAGATATTTGTCTTTTTTATTGTTTTTATTTTCTCAATGGCTTCAAAATGCACGTATTAAATTTGTATACATTTGTACCATTTAATGAAAACTTTTTAACTCATTTTTAAGGAAAATAATAATTTTATCTTACTTTCTTCAAATTTTTCTATAAGAATCTGACATACGGTGTCAAATTCATGCAATTTAAAGACACTGCGAAAATAGAAATAATCAACCTACTATACTATGAATCACCCTAATACTATAAACATAGATTTTAAATGATCTAATTTTATCATGGTTCGACCTGAAATTATTCCATTTCGAATGTTATGAATTAAACATTCTTTAATAATTAAGGCCTTCATTTGTAAAATATAAAAGTTTGAGAAATAAAAATTTGAAACCTAACAATTTTTGTGTATATTTTAGCCTAAAAGTATTCAAATGTAAATCCTTTCAATTAGAAGCATATATTTCGAAAAGGAGACTAATATTGAATTTACATTTTTTGTAAACAACCGAACGTGAAAAGTGACTTGTTGTGCATTCAAAATTGTACATTTGCAAATTGTTCACGAACAATGAATAATTTAGATATTTAAAAATTAAAATTGAACAATATTAAATAATTAAGTTCTTTTTTACTGGAACTAAGAATTAAAGAAATTTCCGGTAAAAAATAAATTTTCTGTAATTTTTCGGTTCCTTTTCGGTCTAAAAAAATGTCCTGGTCGATTCCCGGTCTAGTGGCCACCCTGTTCCAGTGTACCTTGTAAAAGAAGTATAGTAAAAACTACACAAAAAATATAAAAAACATCAGAACTTGGAAAGAGAGAAAAAACCAGGAAAACACAATCTGTAAACATGTTGATGTGAAATCGAACGTGTGGATTGTTTCTTTCTCTCTTTTTTCCTTCTCTTTTTCTTTTCCAGGTTGGCGAACATCGAAGAGCCTCTGATTGATCAAAGCTGCCGGAGCAGTTACAGAAAATCTAGTTTCAGTTCTCATGACGGAACATTCAATAACGATTGCTTCGTTATATCGATCCGGGAAAATTTACATATTCTTGTCCCCTATGTAAACGTAGACTATTAAATTTCTCGGATACTGCAGATGTTCTTTTTAGACTGCAGACTTATTCAAAAATAAAAGAAAATTTATAGGAATTAAAAATATGTTAAAAGATAATAATTGTAGATATTTAAAAATTTACAATAATTTCCAATTAGGGCGTCATCCACAAATCACTTAGGGAGTTTTTCTGAATTGTTCAACCCCTTTCCCCATGTAAGATAACGCAAAATTTGATCTGAACCCCCGACCCCGAATCTTACTAAGATTACAATAAACTTAGGGAACGAACAAACATATAAATTCTGTTAATTAAATAAACGTGGAATCTTAAGGAACTTAGTTTTGGAAAAGAAAATGTGTTAAGAACAATAAACAAATGAATACGTAAGTATTTAGTCTTACAAACGTACAATTTATTGTATAATTTCTGCAAGACAAAATTTCCAGTTTACTGACCTAATATTTTTCAAGTGTTCAAAACTAACTTCATGGTCGAGAATTCAACTTTTCTAGTTAAAATTTTTATTATTTGTTTGAAAATGTAATGTTTGTTGAAAATTCATCTCTTTTGGTGAAAATTTAATCATTTTTATCTAAAAATGCACCATTTTTATTTCAAATTAATCTGCTTTGATTGAGGATTCAACTATTTTATTGGAAATTTGTATTTCTCGGGTGTTACAAATTAGTTTTTTTGTTTAAATACAACTATTTGGATGAAAATTCATGTATTTTTTTGAAAACTCATCTTTTTGTAGAAACCTAATCTTCATCCCAGTGGGAACAAACGTTAAAGAACATCATTAGAACGGCTCAAAAACGTCCTAAGTCAACCCAAATAACGTTACTTGAACATACAATGTTCCAGAGACGATTTAAGGACGTATTTGGAACATCAAACGATTTCAGAACATTATTTGGTCTGACTTAGGACAGTTTTTGAAACGTTCAAATGACGTCTTTTGACTTGTACGTCCAAGAAACGTTTTTAGGACGTTCCAATTACGTTCTTAAATTTCGTGCCCACTGGGTTGGTTGAAAATTCATCATTTTTTTTGTGAAAAACTGAACTATTTTGTTGAAAATTCGTATTCTTTGGTAATAATTAACTTATTTAACTGAAAGTTTAACTATTTGATTTTTGGTTGAAAATTTATCTTTTTTAGTTGAAAAATCAACTACTTGCTTGAAAATTCATGTATTTTATTGAAAATTCGTCTTTTTAGGTAGAAAGTTAATCTCCTTGTTTAAAAAAATCATCTTTTTTGTAGAAAATGTAACTATTTTGTTGAAAATTCGTTTTTTTTTGGCTGAAAATTATTTTTCTTATCTTAAAATGAAGCTATTCCATTTATGGTTAAATAGTTATCTTTTTTAGTTGTTATATCAACTACTTGGTTGCAAATTTATGAATTTAGTTGAAAATTCGTCTTTTTGAAAGAAAATTAATCTTCTTGGTTAAAAATTAATTGTTTTGCTTAAAATATCATTTATTTTGTTTAACGTGCAATACTTTTACTTCAACAGATCGAATTTCTGCTGGACTTTCCTCGAAGTTGTAATATCTTTGGATTTATTATTTTTGTTAGTGAAATTGTTTTTTATATAATATCTTCCAACCCCCTACCCGTGAATCGTCTTAGGTCATTTATGGATTGCTCCAAAAATTTCAGTTAATATTAATGAAAGCTTTGTAAATTTGAAAGGGAAATCTTTAACATTCATAATAAATATCGAAATCTCATAGGTGTAATTTCCACCCACAAAATTATAAATATAGTCAAATATTCCAACCCCCAAAACCCGATAATTCTAAAATTCATAATTCCACATCTTAATTAAAAAAGGCGAAAAAATTACTTTTTTCACTCGTGGGTCACTGATCCACTTAGAACATGGAGGAAAAGATCTCACTGTAGGATTAACAGCCTCTGTGAGCTCCTCCGTGCCTTCCGGCTTCCATGACGTTCATGACATTTGTGCCCCACCTACGCCTACACATATACACACACACACACACCTAGAATCATGCATATAGAGCTACATTTGCAGGCACAGAGAAAATGATTGTGTGTGCATACATTTATACAAAACATACATAACTGCTCGCGAATCATGCGCCTTCAGCTACGCCCACGTTTGTACGTACTACGTGCGTATTGGATTTTGTGTCGACACATTCATGGCCATACCCGTGTGGAAAAATTTCGTGGCAGTCTTAAGTAGAGAGATCGTCTGGCTAGTCCGAATCTAGACCGTCTACTTAAGACGGTCTGACAGGGTGCTGGCCTTGGCCCTCTCAGACGGACTCGATTGAAAAATTTTCAAAGTG
>CAKNYM010045599.1:65252-119343 GCA_932195095.1 Andricus curvator | reverse complement strand
CCGCCCCGATTTCGCGAGTGGCAATGTGTGGTGCGGACTTCAGAGCATTGCAGCGCGAATTTGACAGATGGTCTATATGTCGCATTTGCTTTGCTGCTTACTACGACAGTCTAATGTCTTATGTTCTGCACATACACAGGACATCTCAATTTTATTCTACATTTTTCTCCATTTCGCGACGTATTTCGAAAAATTTAGGTTCGCCATCATCAAGGACCTGATGAGGAAAACGTTATAGTTTTCAAAACGTCGACAACAGAAATAAAGAAATTTTTAACAACGAATTTCTACTGATTGGTCTGAAGTATGTCAATTTTACCAACTAAATATTAATTTCTCATTAATATATATATATATATATATATATATATATATATATATATATTTATATATTGGCATGCTTATACTAATGAATACTTAATAAATATAGAGCGAATATTGCGTGCTGTAGAGTGTAGCTATATATAGTCAGCACATTTTACGCTGTAGAATATAACTATATATATTATATATTATTATATTATTATATAATATTGTATTATATATTATATTGTATAGACTATAGCAAGAACGTTGTAACCCGTAGCGTATACTGTGTAGCCATAGACTATAGAGCATAGAAGCACGTGGTAGCTGGAGGACATAGCTATAGATATACTGAAAACGTTGCAAGCTATGGAGTATATCTATATATAGCAGCCAGTCATCGACACATGTGACGTCAGCGATGTCGATACGCCTTTGAACCAATTCCATCCTGAATTGAAACCACTATTGGATCTCTTTAAAAACCAATTAAGGATCGAACTGATTTTGGATATCAAATTCACATCAAAGTGCACAACCCCTTCTTCCACAACACTTCACGGAGATCTCAAAGACCATCTAGATTCCATTTGATTTTTCAATCGAATCAACAACCGGTAAGTCCTAATACCAATAACTCTAATTTCATCTATCTAATCTCATTCAACTTCTTGTGTTAAACTCTAATAAGTTTTAATTGTCAATTTCTATAATAAATTGTTGAAACTCATTATTACTTGCTTATTGGCTACTCTTTTCTCTTCTCTGTGCGAGATCTTCGATCTCAACTAAAACGAGGAACTTAACTAAAAAGGAAACTATTTTGCGTTTTCAATTACGTAACATACAAGCTTTTTATGGTGCATCGGCCGGGAAACCAAACTAAAGAGAGGCAATATATAATTTGTTTAAAATAAGTTTATTTAATACGCATTTCTAAGCACAAAGAACTTGAGCGAAGACAAGTAACTTATATCGTTTACATTTTATATGTTTATTATTATTGTGAAATATGTCCGAATTGAAAAATAATCAATGCCGAATGAAAAACCTGAAGATTTAGGGAATATCCAAAAATCAATTACCAGTAATCTTGCTAAACAAAATCCTCAATTAGCTAAGCAAGTAGAATTAAATAAGAACGGGCTTGAGAGTGATAGGAAAAATAAAATTAACATTGATCAGGAATTAGATAAACTAGATTTGGAATTGGGTAGTGATACTTCAGAGAACAGTAATTTTGACTGTTCTGCATTAATTGATTCTGGAAAAACTACTTTAATGAGTACAAATTCAAGTTTAATTAGTAGTTCTTTAGATAAAAATAAAATCTTAACTATTGATGACGTAATCGACTATCAGGCTAATGTAAAATCATTATTAAGTTCAACGCTCTCTCAGAAAATTATTGAGGAAGTAACAAAAGAATCCTCATTTCATAATTTGAATCGCGAATCAATAATAAGTGAGCATGATAGTGACGACGTAGCAAGTGACGAAGACTCGACAAAACAGAAAAAAATGACACTGACAACCAAGCAACAAGTTTCCCTCCGCGACGCGCTCGAAATAATCCCTATTTTTGACGGGAGTAACATCCCTTCAGCCCATTTTATAGAAGGATGCACAGAAGCAAAAGCCATAATTCCTACACAGGCACATGAGAATCTTGCTAGATTAGTTAGAAGTAAATTGACCGGAGATGCGCGAAAATGCATATTCGGAAACACGTTTCTTACCTTAGATGAATTGATGGAAAAATTAAAAAAGGTGTATGCCCCCGCGAAAAGTGTATACCAGCTGCAAGGAGAACTAGGCAATATATTCATGTGGGATAAGAAAAATCTAATATCATAAGCTGCGCGAATAAAGGAATTAGCGGATAGGATCGAAGACGCGCATAAATTAGGCAATGATGGTGCCACAGATGACACATTTAAAGCAAATTTGGAAGATGATGTCATTAAATGTTTTGAAAGGGGATTACGTTCAGAAATAAGATTAAAAGATAACGCGGATAAAACCTTTAAAACTCTTATCAATGAGGCTCTAGAAATTTAAAGAAAATTGAATACCTGTTCAGAACTTAGAAAAAATAAGCCAATTAAATCTTCAGGAGAAGAATCGCGAATTATTAAAAAAATAAAAATAAATTGAATTTTGCTATGGACACTAAAATAACGTGTTTAATTTGCAGAAGACCGGGACAAGCGACCAAAAAGTGTTACCACCTCGAAAACTTTCGACAAAAAATTGTTTCCGAAAATGCTGTTGTTTCAAGTTCAATCCAAAACCAATTTTTACCAAATAAACCTCAAGGAAATTTGAATAAATGGAATTCTGCACAAAATTCAAACTTTGGACCCCGGCAGAATCAAAATTTTAGACATGGACAACATTCAGATTTTAGACCTGAACTAAACCAAATCTTTGTACCTGGACAAAATAAAAATTTTGGATACCGACAAATTCAAAATTTCAGTAACCGACAAAATCAAAATTTTGGATATCGACAAAATCAAAATTTCAGTAACCAACAAAATCAAAATTTTGGAAACCGACAAAATCAAAATTTCGGATCCGGACAAAATCAAAATTTTAGACCCAGACAAAATCAAAATTTTGAGCCTGGACAAAACCAAAAGGGAAACAATCCTGAAAATGCGAATAATCAGCAGACCCGCCCGTATACCACCCAAGGATCCAAAATTATTTGCAATTTTTGTAATTAAACTGGTCACATCACTAAGGATTGTTAGAAAAAGAGTAGATATTTACAAAATCGAAGCGGACAACAAAGCCCTCAAAATTATACACAGAACCAGGAAAACTCCAACGCTATTCCCCCAATGGGTGCTGGGACGAAGGCGCCAACCCATTAACTAAAGCACCTATAGAAATTACAAGTAAGGAAAATGATATCAAAATTCATCTCAGTAGAAATAATATAATTCCTTCGATCATGATATCTGCCGTTGGTCTGAAAACCCCGGCACGTATGATGATCGACACTGGTGCTGGTCGAAATCTGATTAAAAGAAGTGCGATTGACCCAGAAATAAAAATAATCGAAAATAAAGTTTAGAGACTAACAGGAATTCATTATCTACCTGCTTATACTCTAGGTCAAATTGAGGTTGTGATACCTGGATTTTTAACTATACTTAATATAATTACTGATGATGTACCAGTAGATGAAGATGGAGTCTTGGGCTCTGAATTTTTTCTCAATAATAAAGTAAATATAAACCACACACATACATGTATTGAAATTAACGAATCAACTTATCCTTTTGAACAAACTGGCGTTATCAGAATCCCGGCACGAACAATTTTTTATTATTATGTGAAAATATAAAATACGGAAAAAAGTGAAGGTTATATACCTCAATTATCAATTGGAGAAGGAATTTTTGCTGGTCAGGCCATTGTAAAAAATTGTGAAGACAAAGCCTACGTCAAATATGCAAACATAAATGAACAACCTGTAAAAATATCAATTCCTAGTGATCAATTACAAGATTTTTAACAATGCGAACTCAACTATTCAACAAATCAATCTAATTTTCCCGAAAATAGAAATGATGAAAATTTGCCTAATTTAATATTAAATAGTTTTTTGAAATCCGATGAAAATTTTAACCATTCCTGCTCATTTTACAAGATCACAGGTGAAGAAAGAGTAGAAATCATTAAAAAAATACTACGATTAGATCATTTGAATATGGAAGAATATGAGCACGTTGAAAAGTTAAGGACTAAAAATGCAGATTTCTTCCACATTCTGGGAGAATACTTAGAACCTACAAACATTCTTCAGCACTCAATACTAACAACAGATGATTGTCCTATTTTTTCGCGACAATATCGATTTCCTCCAGTTCATAAGGAAGAAATCATCCGCCAAGTGGATGAATTATTACAAAACAATGTAATAAAATCCTCCCAATCACCTTACAGTACAGCAGTTTGGATTGTCCCTCAAAAACAAGACTCACAAGGAAAAAAGAAATGGCGAATGGTACTTGATTTTAGAAAACTGAATGAAAAGACAATTGGCGATTCATATCCTCTACCAAACATTAATGATATTTTAGACTAGTTAGGATCTGCTCGCTATTTCTCTGTTTTCGATTTAGCAACGGGTTTCGTTCATATAAAAATGGACCCCAAAGATGCACATAAAACTGCGTTTCCAACCCCTTATGGACATTATGAGTTTGACAGAATGCCTTTTGTTTTAAGAAATGCACCAGCAACCTTTCAAAGACTAATGGATTTAGTTCTGCAAAGCTTCATTTACAATCAGACAAGTGCGAATTTCTACGACATGAAGTAGGATATTTGGGACATATAATAGATAAGGACGGAGTTCGACCTGATCTGAAGAAAGTCATGGCAGTAAAAGACTTCCCTACTGCTAAAAATCAAAAGCATATAAAACAATTTTTAGGTTTAGCAGGATATTACCTTAGATTCATAGAAAATTTTGCTAAGATAGCAGCCCCAATAAATCAGCTCATTAAAAAAGATATATCATTTCATTGGACGGAAAAGCAGCTGCAAGCTTTTAATATTGTAAAAGATAAAGTTTGCCAAGAACTACTTTTAATTCGACCTGATTTTTCAAAACCTTTCATTGTAACTACAGATGCATCAGGTTATGCCATAGGCGAAATACTTTCGCAAGGTAAAATAGGTAAAGACCAACCAATTGCGTATGTCTCAAGATCACTAACCGATACTGAACGTAAATACGACACGTATGAAAAAGAAGTTTTAGCGATAGTCTACTCCGTAATATATTCTCACCCTTACTTGTACGTACGAAAATTCACCCTCGTTACAGACCATAAGCACCTTGTTTGGTTTGAAAATTCTAAAGATCCTTGTTCTCGAGTTTCAAAATGGCGATTAAAGCTCGTTGAATATGATTATGACGTCATCTATAAAGCAGGAAAATCAAATGTTAATGCAGATGCGCTTTCGAGGAACCCCGTTCTAGAAAACGATGAAACCGCAGGAATTAATATAATTTCGGAGAATAACTCAACATTTGAGGGAGAAAATCCTATCAATTCTATGGAATTCTTGAACTTCGAGAATCATAAAAATTCAGATTCCGAATAAAATATCCAAATAAATAGAGAATCTTTGAAGGGAAAAATTCCTGAAATTCTTCATAATTTAATCAATGAAGAATCACTAAATGAAATACAGAATGAATTTTCTGATAGTCCAATACAAAAACTTTTCTACCTTTCAGTTTTACTTTTAATTCCAGAAAATAATAAAGGGTAACGAACTTCTCTGTCAATCTTGGAATACTGTGGTAACAAGAGGACAGAAGCAAAAATACGAACAGCAAGCACAAATTAATGAACAAATTTAAAATCTAGGTAAGTAACATAAAGGTAGTGAGGAAGAATACTTACCTCCCTCGCCTGCTGTCAAAGAAGAACGAGGTAGGCCCAAGAAAGCTGTGCTCACAAATTTAAGCAACCCGCAAGCCTTGAAAAAGAGAGGCAGACCGAGAAAACAGACAACCACTGGTGAGTCTCTGAATTTGAAACAGCAAACGCATATAAACTTTGAACATGAAGATGAATTTGATTCAGATACAGAATATTTTGACAATTAAAGAAAGCAAATTAAAAAGAAGAAGAAAAATTACCAAAAATCCATGGCAAAGCCTGCTACACAACAAGAAGAGAACGAAAATGAAGAAGAAGATAATTTCTCAACTTCGGAAGATGAGGTCCTAAAAGACGAACATTTTCAAAAATTTTCAGATGAAGAAAACTTTGTTGATGAAAAAATCATACAAGGACTTTCGGAACCAGAACATTTTATAGAAAATCCAAAAGGAAGAAATGTGAAACATCATGAAATTTTTAAAGAGATAAATAAAGATAAATTAGAAGAAAGTAAACCCCCTCCAGAACCCCCTCCTTTGAATACCCAAACACATACACAACAAAATGTCGTTGAGTGTCGTGATCAATTAACGATGCATAAAGACAATTACGCTTATTTTGTTGCTACTGACGGTTTCCCACGTGATAATGGATCATGAGTCTTGTACAAACGTGGTATTTTACCTAAGTTCAGCCAAACTGAGAAAGGACTTGTTAAAGAAATAAATAAAGGACAGCAGTATCATTTAGCCCTTTCCATTGAAGCTGATTCTAAAGAAAATTTGTCAGACACTTTAAGCAGTATCAAACTTTCAATACTTTTCTTGCATTCAATATCAGTGAGACTAAATTTACGATCTATTAGTATCGCAAAAACTTCACAAGTTAATCACATAGGTTGGAAAGAAATACGTGAAATTCTAATTTCAACTTTTTCGGATTCTTCTACCAAAATTATAATATGTACGGGAATAGTTCAATATCGAACAAAAGAACAGCGAACTCAATTACTTGAAGAGGTACATTCTTCAGCCTTAGGAGGTTATAAAGGTGTTACAAAAACATATCATCGAATTCGTTAGAATTATTATTGGGAGAATATGAAAATTGATATTCAGAAATATATCCAACAGTGCTTGCAATGGCAAATTAAAAAAGCAGTTCGCGTAAAAACTAAAAATCCCATGATAATAACGGACACGCCTGGAACCGCATTCGAAAAAATTTCAATGGACATAGTTGGCCCATTTCCACAAACAACATCAGCCAACGTAAATATCTCAACTATTCAAGATAATTTTACAAAATAAGCTTTAGCTCTAGCAATTCCAGACGTGAAAGCTTCAACAGTAGCCGATATTTTTGTTAAAAAATGTACATGCATTTACGGTTCCCCAAAAGCAGTTTTTACTAACCAAGGTTCAAATTTTTTAAGCAATTTAATGAGAAGAATGGCAAAGCGTTTTAGAATTAAGCAATTTAAAACAACAGCATTCCATCCAGAATCAAATGGGTCTCTTGAAAGATCACATCACGTGTTAGCTGAATACCTCAAACAATTTGTTTCAAAAAATTCCGAATGTGACGATTGGCTCGAATTAGACATGTTTTCTTACATTACAAGTGTCTACGGAGGTACAAAGTGTACGCCCTATGAATTAGTTTTCGGTAAATTAGCTCGTCAACGATCAAATGGACCACTATCAAAGCAAGAAAAATTGCAAACTTATGACGATTACCTAACGAATTTTATAACAAAATTATATGAAATAAGAACTCAAGCGAGACAAAATTTAATTGTGGCTGAAGAAAAGTCAAAAATATATCATGATCGAAAAGTTAATCCTTTAGAAATAAAAACTGGAGACAACGTCTTTTTATTAATTAGAAAAGAAACTAAGAAAAAATTTGATGATTAATATAAAGGGCCTTATAAAGTCCTAGAAATATTAGGAAAAGGAAACGTGAAAATTAGACGTCAATAGACTTAAACGTTCACACACAAAATGTCAAACCGTTAATAATTAAACGACAAGCCCTTATCATTTCAATTTCAGATGGATCCCATCCACTGTCAGCGTATAAACTCTCTTATCGTCGTTATTATGCATCAAATTGTTCTGCTCATGTTATGGCCATATTTATTTCACACGGAAATTTTTGAAAGAAATGACCGTGATATTCCTAAATGGGCACAAAACCTCAGAAGTATAGAAACAACTAGGGATATAATCCCCCATATGAAAACCAGAGGGCCAAAAGCCTATGAAAAATTGATTTTGAGTCTTCAACTATCGGATCACGGAGTTTTAGCCAACGTATTGAAATATATGCAGTAAATTATTTATTTCAGACAATGGATCCAATTCACCGCAAACGAATCGAGGTTCTTATTGACGTATTCGCTTATTCAGTCGACATGATTTCTCTGGCTATTTTTAATTAAAACTGGAATTTTTAATCACGATGATTGTAACATTCCTGCATGGAGTAAGGATCTTGTTAACCCAGTCACAATTAGAGATATTATGTTAACAATTTAAACAAAAGGACTACACGCATACAAAAATCTCATCCTCGCCTTGCGCCTATCAGGTCATGTTTTACTGGCCGACGTGATAGCTCTGATAAAATAGGTATCTAGTTCCGTATAAAAAAATTATCACTCTACAATATATTATGCATGGCAATAACTCATCAAAAAAAATATATATAAATATAAATCACCTTCACAATAAACCAATAAAGTGGGACGATGGTCATGGGGGTTAAGGCGTAGGCTTTGGACACACTCCGTGGGCTTGCGGGTTCGATTCCCGCCTCGCACTCTGGAAGAGCCTCGGCGGCACATGCGGTGAACAATAGCCTAGCAAGGGAGTTGTTCATCTCCGGAGAGTCGTGGGACCGGTACCTCTGGAGAAAAAGGTTCTCTTAGTACTTAAAGCTGTTGCTCTTGGTGGTTCGGAACCCACCTTAAACTGTAAGTCCCCCTTCCACCACCAAGAAAGTGCGTGGGGGTTGTGTAAAGGAATAGGGAAGAGATACAAGAAAAATGTAAACCCTTAGGGGACACATTAGAAGCTTCCATTCCAATAAACCAATAAAGACGTAATTAAAAGTATCCATAAATAGAACGATTCGCTAATTTGGAACCTCCTTTTTCCAGAAATGGATTTACGAGGCTTCCTTTTGGCTCTGTCCACTGCAAACTTACATTATACAACAAAAATCCATGCCATCGTGGGATACGACTGTGGCCCGAACCAACTGAATATAACAACCGTGTCTTTATTAGAGGTAGGAGGATGTGATATAACTGCACTCAAATTAAACATCAAGTCGGTAAACATATAATTACTGCAAATAACCGATTATAGCAATACAAAAGTCATACAATGTAAAGTAGAAGTAAAACGGGAACTAAAATATTGTGGAATGCATTCTCATGTAGCGTTAGTAGCTAATGGGTACAAATAATATATACACGAATTATCACATGAACAATGTGACTTGATGCATAAAACGGGAGTATTAACAGTAGGAGACAAGAAGCAAATTTTCAGGTTAAGTTCGAACAACTCTTTTTCGTACACCCTGATGATAGCAGGTACCACCACTAATTGGGGAATATGTTCGGGTACTACATTCTCAGACCCTTTCGGCACTTGGGATTACGTTGTTGTGGATGCAACTTATAAAATTTCATTACGGGGTTATTACGCTACTAATAATTTAAATGATGATAAGATTCACTTAAGTTTAGGTGTAGCATGTACAGACTCAGACACCACTTGTATCGATGTAGAAGGAGGCCAAACCTTTTGAAACCCATTACCGACTGACACATGCAATTTAAAAAAATTCGAATTATTATACTCCGGTTTAGCAAACAAAACTTACAACAACACTACAAGAAAAGAAATCTTATATTCCCTAGTAACAGATGATATAACATTCCAAAACTATTAATCTATGAAAATAATCAAGGCCTATCTGTTCTTAAAATAAAAACATCGCAGTAAAAAACATGGATATTTTTACATATGCCAATTCCAAATTTGTTTACGTTGAAAGATACCTTCGTACCGAGATAAAACAACTTTATCGGGATGTTTTAATTGAAAAATGCAAACTCGAATAACAAGTATTTAGGAATTCACTAATCATTTAATGAAAGGCCCAGGTTATATGGCAGTAGTAGCCCGAGAAGTGGTCCATATAGTTCAATGTGTTCAAGCCGAAGTCATTCTTCGTGAAACCCAGGAATGCTATATGCAACTTCCAGTATTCAAAGGAAATCGAACATTTTTTCTAACTCCACGCACCCATATTATTTCAAATACAGGTACTCAAATAAGTTGAAACACATTTGTTCCATCAATGTATTTCTTTGGTGAGAAATGGTTTAAAATGTTACCCAATCCTATTGAAGGGTCAACACCTGATGTCATGATGCCTAAAACACAGCCCACATGGGAATACACAAAACCCCTCATCTTTGGCCACAAGTGGCATATATTCACAAGCCGATCTAGACAAATTGAGAGATCATATTACGTTTCATGCAGAGAAACCTATGGTCTAAAATACATTAGCTAGGGGAGTGATGGGACAACCCACAAATAATCAAGGCATCTCAATATTTAACCTTCTAGATGAAGATACAATCGATAGGATCGCCCAATCTGCATGGGGAAAATTCTGGACTATTTTTACAAACTTTGGTACAGCTAGTGCAGGATTACTAGGAATAATAATAATCTTCAGGGGAATTTAACTAATTGCCGATACCTTAATTCACGGTTATACTCTACATAAAATAAAATATTATATATTATATTATTATATATATTATATATATATGTTAGATTATTATATTGTAATAATTTTATGAAATATTATAATATCTACATAAAATATTAGGCTGGTCACTATATATTTTAGGAGCCTTTTGGGACTCCGTGACTAATTTATTGTTACATCTAGGAAAGCGACCACCTGCTGACGGACCCAATAACATAGACTGACAGGCGCCTATATCATCGGCACCTCACGCACACATAGAAGCGCAAAACTGTCAATTGAACAACACTCGATATCTTGACTCAAATACAGGTAAAGAAGAAGCCATCCCACTCACTAAAGATGCTACTTACTCTATATCCTCATTCACAACTCAAGGAAGCTCGTAGTACAATTAACTACTCTTTTCAACTTTAAACCTTCTTCAGCATGTCGCATGAATCCTATACGACTCTTTTGATTAAATTTCTTCAACAAAAAGGAGAACTTCTCTAGTATACAAGTTATCAATTGCTTTACATTCCAACAATAAATATCATATTCGAGTCAAATTACAGTATCAAATGTATGTAGTTATTAGTACTGGGAAAGATGAAGATTTAGTCAAAAAAAAAATGCAGTACGAAGTCTATTAATGGCGGTGACAGATGGTAAAGAATATAAATTAGAGCAATTTCGACCATTTGTCAGTAGCGTAATATGTGAAAAATTGCAAAGACTATGTGCACGACGCAATCTTCCACATCCTCAATTTACTACATTACATATTAGAACATCATCTGAAAACTCTACTTGGATATCAATTTGTACTGTCCAAAATATTAAACAAACAGGAATGGCTGACACACTTGAATAAGCGAAAAACTTCGCTGCTATAAAAGTAATTTATTTAATATCAAACAGAGGTCTCCTTAATTCAACTTACGAAGAAATTCTAGCAAACTCACTTCAAAACTTTCATATTTCTGTGCATGACTCTTCTATGAATCTTTTAAATATTCCTGCACACAACTCTATGAATTCTCTACAAAACAACCCCACTCTAACTCCTGAAACACCTACTACATATACTTCTATAGACAGTGTAGACCGTTCTACAGATACTCATTGCACAAAAAGAAGAAAACTATGCAGAATTCCAAAATCCTGTTTACCCACTAAACATTTCTATGTATCCCACGATAAACTAGGTCCATCTGGAAAAAGTTATAAAAAATGTTGTATATGTGGATGCAGACCTCAAAATCAATATCATAAACGTTAATTAAAATTCCGTACTTCAGGAACACAACTTCAGTGGAGCCCTATTACGAAGAACCTACCCACAACCCAAGAAATCCAAGGAAATTAACGAGATGCAGCTCCATGGGCATTCTGAACCACGTAGAAATTCTAAAGAATTTCACTATCAAATATGGATTACCATTGCCACAAATAATAACCTATCCAGACCAGCATTTCCGATCGCATTCGTTCTTTCTCGCGCAAGCCTCTACTTTAGAACACCTTGTAATTCAAAGCGGAAAAACAAAAGAACTAGCCAAAAATAAAGCAGCATTAGGACTTCTTAAACTGTTGATACAATATTACGATCTCTGTGATAAAGATGATATAGAAGAATATCAGAAAAAAATTAAGACAAAGGATCAAGAAGTTCAAACTGATCCCAGACGTAAATTAGAAATATCACTAAAAAAGTTGATAAGACAACCCAAATCCCGCCCCCTACTCCGTTACGAAATCCTCAAATTCTTAATCGACTTCTTCGACCTTTCTCTAAGAGATCTCCTAGAACTAAAAGCACTCAATTATAAAAACCTTCTTTTACACTAACTGTTGTGGACGAAGGACGAGCTCAGATCCCTTGATATCGGGACGCGAAAGGTTTTGCACATCAACAAAAACATGCACTTTCAGTCTTCCGTTCCGCGACTTTACATCTCACGCCGCCTAGGTGGTCGCGGAATACTAAATCTTGAATGTCTTCACAACACGATTATTCTGGGTACATCACATATAGTCGCAAATGGACAAGACCCTCTTCTTAAAATGGTCAGGAAACACGAAGAAGTGGGCAAAGGGGCGTTTCTGTACAAAGGAGCGGAGGAGGCTGCTGAAACACTCGGCCTTGACTTCAATATCAGGGGTGAGCAAAATGCATCAAATCTTATCCATCTTGAATACTCACTCCTGAAGGCCCGATTAAGAAAGCACAGAAGAAAAACTTCCGCCAACAGCTTCTCGACAGGAGGATGCACGGCATCTTCCACAGAAATGTGGAAGATCAGTCAATATCGTATGAGCTAACGTATGCTTTCCTTAAATCACCCGGATTGAAGTCGGGCGCGGAGGGTTTCATTTTGGCATGCCAAGGCGGTGTCATTTCCACTCTAGCATACCGTCGCCACATTTTGAGCCAAAATATTCCCGATGATAGCTGCAGAGTGTGTCATGCACACCCCGAGCATCTAGGACACATACTATCTAATTGTCCAACTCATGCGGGAACGACCTACATGCAAAGGCACAATGCGGCACTAAGAACGCTTTTATTACCATCTCTGTCACTCTTACGGCATTAGCCCAAATACCGCTCCGCTAAACGCTCCTAGGGAAATAGAGGCTATTGTCGAAAATGAGAAGTACCGTATACACTGGAACTTCATATTCTCGACAATTGTTTCTGTTGCGCACTCGAGGCCTGACGTAGTTCTCCTTGACTTCGAGAAACGAACCATGTTCGTTATCGGATTTTCGGCACTAGCTGACAAAAACGTCATAGCCAAGGAGAAAGAAAATGAAGAGAGATATAAAGATCTTATAAAGGAGTTGCGACGGTTATACCCGGAATATTCTGTTAAGCTAATCGTCTTAATCATCGGCGCTCTTGGAGGTGCCAAAGTTTCACTGGTTAATAGCCTGAAAAGCATCCCTGTGTGTCAACAAAGTGCTGAGACACTTGCGGGGAGAATGCAGAAGGCGGTCGTCCTTGGATCGCTCCGTGTCCTCAGCGTGCACGAAACTTTTGCCAGATCATCGTATTGAATTCATCTGACTGTAACAACCTATCTCACGGTCGTGAGATGTGGTTACAGCTGAAATTTTACCGCGATTTCGCTGGGAGCGGGTGCAATTTTTCAGATTAGCATCCAGCCACTTTTTTAATTTTAGAATTGTCAATGTGGAAATTTTGGTAATATCGAAAATTTATAGTTCGGCTACTTGGTAAACTTAGAATTTATAAATAAATTTGCAGAGGGCCCAGTTCAGAAATCTTAGAATTATTAGAAATTTGGTACTGTTTTTGAAATTTATTTCTTGACGACTTGATAAATTATAAAGAAAAGTGAGTGCTCGCCATTTCTTAAATTTTAGAATTGTCAATGTGGAAAATTTTGTAATATTTTAGGAATGTAAGCTTGTTAAATTTGAAATAAATTTGCAAAGGATCCAGTTATAATTTCAAACTTGGTAAATTTCCAAATTTACATACAATTATAAATTAGTTTATTTATAAAATTGGTGAGTTTGCAGATAGAATCTGCAAAAAATATTTCAATATTTTTTCACGCAATTTTATTCACATTTTTCATTTTTATTTTCCAATGGAAGACTGCGTTATCTTTGGCCGCGACTAGAAGTCTCGAAAAGCGGTCGATAAGGTAGGGCGCCCCGATGTCGTTGCGTCGTACGCGTTTCGTTCGAAGCGCTAGTGTAACACCTGGCAGAGCGGACAACCTGCACAGTTTGTCGGCCGCTCACAACTACAGTCTGATGGTCTTCACATGCCTTCATGCTGGAGATGTGATAACAAATAAATTTCAAAATAATATTCTAATGTCATCAATGCTTAAACCTATTGAGAATAAAAATTAGTTAAACAATATTTTAAAGTACTCATAGTGAAATAAAAATGTTTTCTCATCATCCGTTAAAAGTTGCCGCGTTTTTGTAGCATTACTTATCTATGTAAAAACAATTTTCAAGCGAAAAAACGATAATCTTCGTTAAAGAAAGTAAAAATATGTAATGTTTCAAACAAATTTTCTGAACAAAAATTATTTTACAGAAAATTTTGAAATGAAAATTTGTTTATAATTTATATTATAGTAATTAAATAATTAGATATTTTATAATTTATAAAATGTTTAGAAACAGAATTGTTTTTTTTATAGGATGCGCACTCTTCTTTAATTATAAAATGAAGACAATGAAAATACGAAGGTTTCGATACTAATGCATATTATAAATTGTAATAATATGAATTTATTGAAATGATGCATTTTTGAAGGTAGCTGAAAAATCTGAATAAGCAATCCCAGACTGAGGTACAGAAATAAATGTGTGGGAAATACAAAGATCGAGCTCCCAACGGAATCGCGCTATAGTTCTAGCTGTAACCACGTCTCTGCCAGACAGGCAGAGAACGAAGAGGAAAGTGACTAAGAAGAGTACCAAAACCCATAAATAATAATGGAGAGTATTTTAAAAATTTTGAAACGCTTGTCGCTGCCCGAGGATCGTCGGGGCGCCCCTGGAGCCACCGCTGGGGGCCACACCATGCAAGTCGGTGGTGATGGTGAACTGCGAGATGGTCAGGCCGATCTCACTAATCAAACAGCTCGCCAGCAAGAACATCTGCGACATACGGTAAGTAGTGAAACATCAACTGTGTCTGCTGAGGATGCTTTGGCTAGCGTTAGCTATTTGCAGCCAACCACTTCAACAGAAATACCGTGGGAGAGCACCAAGTGGGATACCACAATGAACGAGGAATTGATGCGTCTCTATTATGAAAGTGCGAAGTTTGAAACCTCACGCAAAAAGGACAAAATTTTAGAACGAAATTTGCCGCAAAGTATCCTCAAATAGAGAAAGTCGCACTAAAAGATCTTATCGCTAAGGTGAAGGACATCAGGACTAATCTACTCATCTCAGAAGATCGAGCAATGGAGATTAAACAGCAGGTTCATTTGGAGTGAAAAAACAACGGCAATGAACAGCAGTTAGAGGGAGCCGCGTCACACGAACAAGCAGTGGCAATTGATGTTCTTCCTCAACCTGGTGATGATCCAGCACCACCACATCCTTCGGAGGTAAATGGCCTAATACAACCCGTGCCAGAAGCAGAGGTTCAACAACCAAGGAGGCGGTTAAAATGGACATACCATATGAACAGAGATGTGATACGCTCTTATTTTTTGGCAAAGAAAAGTGGGCAAAGTGTAAGGAGAGAACATCGTCGTCTCTTCTTACTTAAGTACTCAGGACTAGCCACAAGAATAAATGAGTAGAATCTAGCAGATCAAAAAACGATCAGGTTGGATATGGATGACAGCAAAGTAAGGTGCAAATTGGGTCGACTGACTCAATATAAGAAAGGAAATCGAACCAGAAAGCTGATACACCATGTTATTAAAATCATCCACCCTCGGTACATCGAGACATTGACACCAGCAATATTGGATGAGATTATAGACTCTCAGTGGCAGAGACTTGATGTTCTTACTGCTAGACTGCGTCGGTACAAGAAAAGTAGTGCAAGAAGGCAACAAAATCGAACCTTTCAGGCAGATGAAAGAAGGTTCTATCGCGAACTGCGTGTAAAGCAAAATAACCAACAAGACACGAATAACTATTGGTCAGAAGTTTGGGGATAAACGAACAGAAGTAATTTGGACACTGCGTGGTTCCAACTGGAGAAAGCAAGAGCAAGCAATAACCCGAAATGGAGCTGACTTACATCACAGCTTTAGATGTTTCAGCGGTTTTGAAAAAAGCATGTAACTGGAAAGCTCCAGGTCCGGACATGGTGCACAATTTCTGGTACAAGTACCTGACTAGTGTGCATCCCGCATTGGCACGGTGTTTTCAGAAGATCATCTAACATCCAGATCTGATACCAGGCTTTATGCTGCAGGGTACTACGTATATGTTGCCTAAAAAACCAGATGCTCAAAATCCATCTGAATTTCGACCGATAGCCTGTCTTCAAACAATATATAAATGTCTTACAGCTATCATAGCAGATAAGGTATATTCTCCCTGCGACGAGAATGACATCCTTACAGAAGAACAAAAAGGATGTTGTAAAAACTCCCGAGGCAGTAAAGATCTAGTCACCATAGACGCTGTTGCCATGACGCAAGCTCGTAAACATCAAAGGAACTTGCACATGGCATAAATTGACTACAAGCAAGCGTTTCCTTCCGTACCACATGACTATTTGCTTGAAGTCTTAAAAGTATACAAAATTTTTCCACGCATCATTGACTTCCTAAGTCGTGCGATGATGCTTTGGGGTACAACAATCAAGTATTTTGATCATGGACAACCAAGGATAACTAGATACATACGCATTACGGCGGGTATTTTTCTATGAGACTCCTTCAGTGCATTATGGTTCTGCTTAGCGTTGAACCCACTGAGAAAAACTCTAAATAGCATGTCTCATGGGTTCAGAGTACATGATGACGAGGATGGTCATCAATTGACCCATCTTCTATACATGGATGACCTGAAGCTGTACGCTAGTTCGGACAAGAGACTTCAGCAAGTGATCGATGTCACAAAGCAGTTTTCCAAAGATATCCATATGGAGTTTGGACTAGATAAATGCAGAACAGTGCATTTAATCAGAGGAAAATTAGGGACCGCAGAACAAGAGAACGATTTCGTGAATGGCATCAAGGCAATGGCTGAGGGCGAGTCATATAAATACCTGGGTATTCTCGAATCCAAGGGTATTCAGCATACGATAGTTCAGAAAAGCCTAACGACTGCCTTCACTACAAGACTCAGATTGGTTCTGAAGAGTTCTCTTAACTCGGCAAAGAAGATCAGGGCAATGAACACCTATGCCATCCCTGTTCTCACGTACTCCTTTGGGCTCATCAAATGGTCGAACACCGACCTCGAACGATTAAACAGAATCATCCGCGTAGAAATGACGAAACACCGTATGCACCACAGTAATTCGGCGATTGAAAGGGTAGTTCTACCACGATATAGAGGGGGTAGGGGCATTGTAGATGTCAGGAAACTGTGTGAGTCACAAGTTATATAGTTGCGGGACTGTTTTAACAGCAAGCGAGATGTTAGGCTTTACAATACGATATGTAAAGCGGATCTTGACTACACGCCCTTGAATTTGTCCTCAGAAGAGGCCTTGAATGTCAGGGCAGAAACCATAGAGGAATTAGAAACGCAATGGAGACAGAAAGCCATCCACGGCGAACACCCCAAAACGTTAGATCAATATGAAGTGGATAGTGAGGCATTCAATATTTGGCTGAGAAAGGGAGTCCTGTATCCAGAAACGGAAGGATTCTTCATTGCGATTCAGGATATGGTTGTCAGCACCAGGAATTATCGAAAACACGTGTTACATCAAGACGTGGTTGACCGGTGCTGATTATGTGAATATACATACAGACATAATGATGTGGCGGGCATTATACATCAACAAATTGCCCTAAACCTAGGACTCTTAACAGAACGGATGCCTTTCTATAGATACATTCCAATTCCCGTTTTAGAAAATGAAGATTACATCTTATATTGGGATGTGACCATCCAGACGGATCATTACATCCGAGCCAATCGACCTGACATCGTGATGCGAGAAAAAAAATGTGGAAGGGTCTACATCATCGACATTGCTTGTCCACTTAACCGAAATTTGCAGGCAACCTATACAACCAAGAACCATAAGTATAGCGAGCTAAGGCATGAAGTAAAGGCAATATGGAGGAATGTAAAACATGCATCTATTCATTCTATTGTGATTTCGGCTACAGGGAATGTGCACGCAAGATGCAGTGAACATCTTGAACATTTAGGAGTCAGTAGGATACTGGCGGCACTTCAGAAGGCGGTTTTATTAAACACCTGTCGCATTGTAAGAAACTTCTTAGACCATCAGGAAGCAAGAGACTAAGAACCTATGAGCCTACATGGTAGCTCTAAGAAAGCATCCAGAGGCGACTGTTGTCACCTCCAACACTCACGGCCGCTGTGTAAGGATAACAGCGGTAAAGACAAACTGAAAACTACACCATGCTCCTAATTTTGTACCTACAACATCATCGAAAATGATTTTAAACATGGTATTAAAATAACTTATAACATCCTCATCTTATCAGTCACTTGACTTAGTCCGTGGCTATGACGAAAAACCGGGTTCACCCGAGAAAAAGTTTGAAGAAAAAAATATATATGTATTACATAATAATTTATAACAATCATTTATTAAATTATATAATATATATAATAATTTATTAAATTTATTAACAATAATTAATAATATATATGTATTAATAATACACATGGTAGCTCTAAGAGAGCATCCAGAGGCGACTGTTGTCACCTCCACCACTCACGGCCGCTGTGTAAGGATAACAGCGGTAAAGACAAACTGCAAACTACACCATGCTTCTAATTTTGTACCTACAACATCATCGCAAATGATTTCAAGCATCGTATTAAAATAACTTATACATCCTCATCTCATCAGTCACTTGACTTAGTCCGTGGCTATGACGAAAAACCCGATTCACCCGAGAAAAAGTTTGAAAAAAAACAATATATATAATAATAATATATATGGATAGCCTCGGTGGATCAGTTGGTTAGACGCTCGGACTTCACCTTAAAGAAAATTTTTTTTCCTATGTACCTTTACCGAGGTTCTATCATGCACTTGACTGCAGCCCAGTCCGTGAATGGTGGGGTAAAACCCAGGCTTTGCCGGATATGTTAAGGCACACGCTCTTATCAGATCACTTGATTGCATTATAATAATGCGTCCGTGACTAATAATATATACCGGGACAGACCCGTGCATACTATTCAAAAAATAAAACAAAAAAATCCAACTCTAACCAAAAGTGCCTTCGACATATTGGGCTGTAACCATTTTAAGCCTGAGACATTAATTTTTAATTTATATATATATATATAATAAGCCCCCATTCGGTTTCGGTTTTGTTTCCTTGGGAATCGAACCGAAGGGCCTATGAAAAAGCTACCGAACGCGTCCTCGGGTTGCGGATAGAGGTTCCCTGTACCAAGGGTTTCTGCTGAATAAGGTTACAATAATTAATAAGCAGTCGCGGACGATTGTCCAGGGATGGTCCCAAAGGAATAATCCCTAATCGAAGGTGTAACAAGCGTGCCGAAATCTGAATGGCACCTGGGTGAGGTGTCTCAAATGGTGACTCTGGGATGACGGGCGACCTCTCAGAGTATCAGCCTTATCCTTGCACGCGGGACTCTACAAGAATGGACGAACCCTTTTCCCTAGTTGCTCGTGGGAACAACAATGACAACACCAAACATAGTTGTAGTAAGTGCGGTTCAAAACAATCGAACGCGCAGGGCTCCCGCCAATGGGTCCGACAACACCGCAGAATCTCATTCCTTTTGAGAGGACGGATCGACTCAGGGATGACCCCCTGGAGTGCTATGATACCAGTATGGCCCCTGATCGAAAAGGTTACATGGCGCGACTGCATGCTCTGTGGTGCGAGAAACACCCAGAGCTCTCGCATTTTTCGCATAAACGTCTGCGAAACCATGCCGAGCAACTCCAGAAAAGGGGTTATATAAGCGGAGCGCTTACCCAAACGCAGCCAGAAAAAGCCGGCAACAGAGAAAGCGAGGCGACATTGAGACCAACCGCGAACAGGCATCCAGTAGAGGAAGAAAGATGCTTCAAAACCCGGAGAAACATCAACATTCAGGTTTCTCCCAAGCCCAAAGATCTGACTGAACTGGATGATGAGCTTCGTGGAGATTTTTCCGAAGAATCCGACCTCTGGACTATCAATTGTGGTGTGTACAGTGCAGCGAGAACTTTGGCACATGCAAACCGTAAAACAAAACCAACGGTTGAACATAAGATAAAAAGACGAATGCATCAACTCAGCACAAAGAAAGGCTGGACAAGACAGTACGCGTTCCGGATTCAGTGGGTGATTGACTACATAACATCTCGCAGGACTTTCACTCCCAAGGTTCGACAGTTCGCGCGGGAATTGCGGATCCGTCATCACCTAATCAACAAGCCAAAGGTACTGAACATCAGACAGCATATTGTTGACAGAATACGACCACTAGATAACGCTAGGAGAAGTCTAGAGCACTGATTTGGTCTTCCGAATTGTCGGCGAAGAACAAAGTATCTGCAACGAACATGCTTGCCGTCCCCGTAGTACTCTATTCATTTGGAGTAGTTCAATGGACGAAGGACGAGCTCAGCTCCCTTGATTTCGGGACGCGAAAGGTTTTGCACATGAACAAAAGCATGCACCTTAAGTCTTCTGTTTCGCGACTTTACATCTCACGCCGCCTAGGTAGTCGCGGAGTACTGAATCTTGAATGTCTTCACAACACGATTATTCTGGGCACAGCACATATAGTTGCAAATGGACAAGACCCTCTTCTTAAAATGGTCAGGAAACACGAAGAAACGGGAAAAGGGGCGTTTCTGTACAAAGCAGCGGAGGATGCTGCTGAAACACTCGGCCTTGACTTCAATATCAGGGTTGAGCAAAATGCATCAAATCTTATCCATTTCGAGAACTCACTCCTGAAGGCCTGGATTAAGAAAGCACAGGAGAAAAACTTCCGCGAACAGCTCCTCGACAAGATTGAAGTCGGGCACGGAGGGTTTCATTTTCGCATGTCAAGACGGTGTCATTTCCACTCTAGCATACCGTCGCCACATTTTGAGCCAAGATATTCCCGATGATAGCTGCAGAGCGTATCATACACACCCCGAGCATCTAGGACACATACTATCTAGTTGTCCAACTCATGCGGGAACGACCTACATCCAAAGGCAGAATGCGGCACTAAGAGTGCTTTATTACCATCTTTGTCACTCTTACGGCATTAGCGCAAATACCGCTCCGCTAAACGCTCCTAGGGAAATAGAAACAATTGTCGAAAATGAGAAGTGCCGCATGTACTGGAACTTCATATCCTCTACAAGAGACATAGTTCTCCTTGACATCGAGAAACGAACCATGTTCGTTATCGAATTTTCGGCACCAGCTGACAAAAGCGTCCTAGTAAATTTAATGCTTTCACGATGATTCATTATGATAAATTAAAATTTGAAAGCTTTTTTGGGTTTCAATCGTGGGCGAAACTATGAATTTTGCCGACGTTTCGTGAACATTGCATTTCACTTCTTCAGAGCTGACCTGAAACTGAAGTTTTAGGTTATGTTGTTCTTATATATGTATTATCTACTATGCCTGTGATTGGCTAGAGAGCCCCATGGTGGGGACTGGTCAAACTTGATTGTCCAATCAAGTCTTTTTTTTTTTAACCCGGGAGGACGGAAAGCCAAATCGGATTAGTATTATATCCATTGTCCCTATTGATGTTATTAGGGTGTTTTAAGATTTCGCTTGCTTCTCTATGTTTTCTTGGAAATTTATTGCACGTTTTTGCGATGACGGTTGTTTTGTAAAATGAAATGCAATGTCCTGTTTCGATAGGATGCTCAGCTACTGCTGATTGCGGGAAATGTTTTAGCCTGACTTTACTCTCATGTTCCTTTACACGTTGACTTACCGCCCTCCCGGTTTCTCCAATATAGACTTTGCCACAAGAACAAGGGATTTTATATACTCCTGGATCACTGAAAGGTTCCTTTTCTTTTAGGGTTGTTTAGAAGTTGTCCTATTTTCGCAGGTGGTTTAAATATGGTTTGGATGTTGTGTTTGTTGAAAATTCTTCCTATTTGTTATGTGATACCGTGAATGTAGGGTAGCATGGTGGTCGTTTTTCTCTCTCTTTCTTTACTAGGTTGTGTTAAATTGTTTTTTTGAGTGTATTTTCTTATTGCTTTATTAATTTGTTTGTTTGTGTAATCGTTTTGTATTAGCATTTGTTTAACATTTCTTAGTTCCTCTTGTAAGTTATCTTTATATGTTATGGAGACAGCTCTGTATATACGGGAGTTGATGACTGATTGCTTTTGAGATGGGTGGTGGTGGGAGGAGAGATGTAGGTACCTGTTTTTATGGGTAGGTTTTCTGTAAACTTCATGTCCTAATGTGTTATCAGATCTTTTGTAAACTAGTACGTCCAAGAAAGGCAATTTTCCCTTTTGTTAAATTTCCATGGTGAACTTGATACTAGTTTCAGTTTCAGTTTCAGGTCAGCCCTGAAGAAGTGAACTGCAATATTCACGAAACGTCGGCAACATTCATAGTTTCGCACACGATTGAAACCCGAAAAAGCTTGAAAATTTAAAATTTTAATTTATCATAATGAATCATCGTGCAAGCATTAAATCTACTATTAGGGAACTCTACGGGGAGAGTTTTCTTACTAAAACTAACACTTTTAGTAAGCTCAGGTCTTCTCAAGCTAAGCTATTAACATCTTTAGCTTTCTGAAAACGGTGTACGGACAATAACATCGTCCCAAAATTCTTACAGTTGAAAACCCATTTGGGAACATCTAAATCCAAATCAATTCTACATAAAACAAGTTTGCTTCTCTTGAAAGAAAGAATACAACATACTAAATTTTCCTTGCACACTACTTCCAAGAAACTACTCAAACTTCACCTTTTTCTATCGAACACTCTCAGAATTGACATATGGTCTACATTGGACCGCATATAATTCGACCAATCCCAACGGATTAAAGATTTTTGCAAAATAAAATTTGACAAATTACTTCCACTAAAGGACGCACCATTAACTGACACAGTCAAAAACATCTCTAACCATCCTCTCAGCAATGAAATGATTTCAGCCTTATCTAAAGGACATAAGTTTGCAGTAGCTCCCTCTAAAATCCCGAAAGAATAAATTATCAGTAATTTGGAATCCACAATATATACCCTTCCACCCGAAAAAGCGAATGAAGTACGGCGTAGGACGGCCAACATCTTACGCCAAGCCTAACTTCCCTCCTCAAACTTAACAAAACAAGAAAAAACAGTAATTAAAGAACTCAATCGGAATAAAGACATCATAATATTACCCGCAGACAAAGGCAACACAACAGTCGTAATGAATAAAGAAGACTATAACAACAAAATCATGGACCTTCTAACGGACGACACATATGAAAAACTTAAAAAAAAACCACAAAAACAATAGTCAGCAAAACAAAAAACCTCTTAAAACACTCAAAACTTGACAGCGAAACAATATCTAAATTAATACCTACTAATTCCATCTCTCCAAAACTTTACGGACTCCCAAAAATCCACAAAAACAACATTCCACTCAGACCGATCGTCAGCGCAATAAACTCACCAACTTACAATCTAGCACGCTTTCTCGCCAAAAAACTAAATCCTTTCACAGGAAATTCTATCACACACGTACAAAACTCTTTTGACTTCATCAGAAAGATACAACAGATTCACATTCAACCCCAAGACATCCTAGTAAGTTTCGACGTAGTATCTCTCTTTACGAAAGTACCAATCTCTGATACAATCGATATTATTAAATCCTTTGCAAACTTTCCCTCCAATCTCACACCTTTGATAGAACACTATCTCACTAATACCTACTTCACTTTCAATAACCAATGTTACGAACAAACCTCAGGAGCAGCAATGGGATCTCCAATCTCACCTGTAATAGCCAACATTTTCATGGAAAATCTAGAAACTAAAATCTTTAACAAATCCAAGCTTAAACCGGAATTTTGGTGCTGTTACGTTGACGACACTTTCGTCATCTGGAGACATGGACTGCATGAACTACACAAGTTCTTCAATTTCATCAATCAGTTACACCCTAGTATCAAGTTCACCATGGAAATTGAACAAAACGGAAAATTGCCTTTCTTGGACGTACTAGTTTACAAAAGATCTGATAACACATTAGGACATGAAGTTTTCAGAAAACCTACCCATACAAACAGGTACCTACATGCCTCCTCCCACCACCACCCATCTGAAAAGCAATCAGTCATCATTTCCTTATAGACAGAGCTGTCTCCATAACAGATAAAGATAACTTACAAAAGGAACTACAAAATGTTAAACAAATGCTAATACAAAACGATTACACAAACAAACAAATTAATAAAGCAATAAGAAAATACACTCAAAAAAAAAGTCAACACAACCTGGTAAAGAAAGAGAGAGAGAAACGACCACCATGCTACCCTGTACAACATCCAAACCACATTTAAACCACCTGCGAAAATAAGAGAACTTCTAAACAACCCGAAAGATAAAAAGAAACCTTTCTATGATCCAGGAGTATATAAAATCCCTTGTTCTTGTGGCAATGTCTATATTGGAGAAACCGGGAGGGCGGTAAGTCAACGTGTAAAGGAACATGAGAGTAAAGTCAGGCTAAAACATTTCACGCAATCAGCAGTAGCTGAGCAGCATATCGAAACAGGGCATAGCATTTTATTTTGACAAAACAACCGTCATCGCAAAAACGTGCAATAAATTTCCAAGAACACATAGAGAAGCAATCGAAATCTTAAAACACCCTAATAACATCAATAGGGACAATGGATATAATAATAATCCGATTTCGCTTTCCGTCCTCCCGGGTTTAAAAAAAAAAGACTTGATTGGCCAATCAAGTTCGACCAGCCCCCACCACGGGGCGCTCTAGACAATCACAGGCATAGTAGAGAATACATATATAAGAACAACATAACCTGAAACTTCAGTTTCAGGTCAGCCCTGAAGAAGTGAACTGCAATGTTCACGAAACGTCGGCAACATTCATAGTTTCGCCCACGATTGAAACCCCAAAAAGCTTTAAAATTTTAATTTATCAAAAACGTCATGGCCAAGGAGAAAGAAAAGAAAGAGAGGTATGAAGATCTTATAAGGGTGTTGCGAAGTTTATACCCGGAATATTCTGTTAAGCTAATCGTCTTAATCATCGGCTCTCTTGGAGGTACCAAGGTGTCCGTGTCCTCAGGATACACGAGACTCTTGCAGGATCATCGCATTGAACTCGTCGCGGACTGTAACCACCTATCTCGCGGTTGTGATACGTGGTTACAGTTGAAATTTTACCGCGACTCCGCTGGGAGCGGGTGCAATTTTTTAGTTTAGCACCTGCTCCCGGCGAAATCCTGCGGTTTCGGAAAAATCGGTTTCGGTTTCGATTCCTTTGGAATAGAACTAAACGGTCTATGACAAAGCCACCCAACGCATCCTCTAGTTGCGGATAGAGAGTCCCTGTTCCAAGGGTTTCTGCTGAATATGGTTACAATGATTAATGAGCAGTCGCGGACAATTGTCCAGGGGCGGTCCCGGAGGAATAACGCCTAAGAAAAGGCGTAACAACTGTGCCGAAAGCTGAATAGCACCTGGGTAAGGTGTCTCAAACTGCGACTCTGGGATACCTCTCAGAATACCAGCCTTATCCTTGCACGCGGGGCTCTACAAGGATGGACGAACCCTTTCCCTAGCTGCTCGTGGGAACAACAATGAAACCACCAAAACACCAAAATGTTGTAGATGCGGTTCAAAACGATCGAACGCGCAGAGCACCCGACAATGGGTGGGCAAACAATGTAGATCATCCTAGATTTCGGGGTCCTGAAAATAATTTAGAAAGAAACACGACCACGAACCGGCGAAACGCCCACATTGAATGGATGGATCAACTCAGGGATGACGTGCTAGACTGCTACGATGCCAGCATTATCCCTGTTCGCGGAGGCTTTATGACGCGTATGCACATTCTGTGGTGCCAGAAACACCGAGAGCTTCAGCACGTTTCGCATCAGGCTTTGCGAAATCAAGCCGACAACCTCCGGAAAAATGGATATGTACGCGGAGTGCTTCCCCAACCGCTGCTTGATCAAGCTGCAGACGAAGATGAAGAAGCGTCATTAGGACCAATTGCAGAAAGCAGGCACCTTCTGAGAGATGATAGCAATTTCAGTACAAGGAGGAACATTAACATGCAAGTCCCTCCTAAAATGGATGCCTCCCTTCGTAGAGATATGTCGCCAGAGTCCGACCTCCGGACCATCAATTGCTCAGTTTATGGTGGTGCGAGAGTCCCGTGTTCAATGTGTGATTGACTACATAACATCTGGTAGACCGTTCACGGAAAGGGTACGAAAGTTCGCGCAAGAACTAAGGATCTTGAATCACACACTAAACAAGTCAAAGTTGCTGACAATCAAGCAGCATATTGTTGATAAAATACGGCTGCTATCTGACGCAAGGAGGAGAATACAGAAGAAGGAGAGATGGATCAGGGAGAATCAACAGTTTCTCGCTGATCCATCGCGCCTCTTCGGCGATCTCCCTATTTCTGTAAAAAATCCACCCAAGCTCAAGGAGGTAGAGACTTTTTGGAGAGAGGTGTACAAGATCCCGAAAACACTAGAGTTGAAAAAATATATACTGACAATATCATCTGCTCCAAGGAGTTTTGCGACAACGTCATAAAATCTGGGGAGGAATGTCCACCAATCACTGCCGAAGAGGTGGAAAAAGCACTTAGAGGCACGAAGAACTTTTCCGCTGCTAGACCTGATTGTGTCAAGAACTTCTGGTGAAAGAAGTTTACTTTTACACACCAACATTTGGCCCGCATATTCACCTCATATTTAAAGTCGGAGACGCCCATTCCGCAGTGGCTGGTATTAGGACGCACTATACTCCTGTCGAAAAAAGGCAACTTGCCCAACCCAGAGAACGACAGGCCAATAACTTCTTTGAACACACTGTATAAGATCTTTACAGTTGTCCTAAACAACAGGCTTGTTCGACGAGTTGAGCCTGTATGGCGAGAGATGTACGAACAACGTGGCTCGAAAAAAGGTGTAGCAGGCTGTCGAGAGAACCTGCTAATTGACAGGTGTGCCTGTAAAGACGCTGCAGCCCATCAGCGCGTCCTGTCAATCACCTGTCTGTTGGAAAGCTTGAAGGTACGTCCACACATAGTGAGATGCATAGAGAGATTGATGCCTCTTTGGAAAACTAGATTTACTACCTCATCTAGAAATTATCGTCTGACAACGAACAACGTCACCTTCCAGAGGGGCGTCTTTCAAGGTGATTCCATGAGCCCTTTGCTTTTTTGCATCGCACTTCTGCTTCTCTCTCTCGCACTATGAAATTCTTCTGGATACCTCTGTGGCAACACTAATTAGCGCGAGCATAAGGTCATACATATATTTTATATGGATGACCTGGAGTTCCATGCCTCTGGAAAAAGCAAATTTCAAACTGCTATAAATATCGTCAAGAACTACACAGGAGAGATTGGGATAAAGTTTGGGTTGAACAAGTGTGCCAAAATTAATCTGAAGAAAAGAAAGATTACTGGCGTTCCCAAGGACCCTGAGCTTGTGGATATAAGTGTTATTAGACATCTTAATACTGGAAAGACCTATACATACCTGGGCGTGCCTCAAAGCAGCATTCAGGACGTAACATCAGTGAAGGAGTCTCTCCGAAGCAGATACAAACATCTTCTTCGACAGGTTTGGTCTTCCAAGCTGTCGGCGTTGAACAAGGTATCTGCAACTAACATGCTTGCCGTCCCAGTTCTACTCTACTCGTTTGGAGTGGTTCAATGGACGAAGAACGAGCTTAAGGCCCTTGATGTCACCACACGTATGATCATGCATATGCATAAAAGCTTGCATATCAATTCGTCAGTTCCGCGATTATACATTTCACGCCGTCAAGGCGGACGCGGACTTCTGAATCTCCAATGTCTTCATAACCGAATTGTTCTAAGTACAGCTTACGTCATTGCAAATGGCAGAGATCCTCTCCTAAAGATGGTCAGGAACCAGGAGATGATTGGCGAAGGAGCGTGCCTTTACAAAGGCGCGGAACAAGCGGCCGAGGCCCTTGGCCTGAATTTTAACATCAGAAGTGAAGAAAGTGCATTACTCCATCCAGATGCTTCACTTCTAAAATCCGAAGTAAAGAAAGCAAAGGTTGAAAAATTTCACCAACAGCTACTCGACAAGAAAATGCACGGAAAGTTTCACAGAAATGTAGAAAAACTGTCCTTGTCGAAGGAGCAAACTTTTGCTTTCGTCAACTCATCAGGGCTTAATTCAGGTACAGAGAATTTTATTTTCGCATGCCAGTATGGTGTCATTTCCACCTTGGCATACCGTGACCGCATTTTATGTCAAGAAGATCCCAGTGAGTGCTTTATTACCATCTTTGTCGCTCTTACGGTGTTGGTCGCGACCCTGCCCTGCCGAACGCTCCAAGGGAGATAGAGTCAATTATCCGAAACGATAATTGCTAAATTTTCTGGAACTACGATTTTCGGGCAGCAGTCTCCGTTGCGCACTCGAGGCCTGACATTGTTCTCCAAGATTTCGAGAAACGAACTATATTCGTGATCGAATTCTCGGCTACGTCCGAATACAAAATTTGTCCTTGGAACAAGCAAAGGAGAAAGAAAAAGAGGAGATGTATAAAGACCTTGAAAGAGAGCTGCAACGAATGTACCCAAAATATTCGGTGCAAGTAATTGTCCTTGTGATAGGTGCTCTCAGAGTTGCGAAACTATCACTGGTTCGTAACCTTGAATCCATACCCGCGTGCCAAAAATATGCCAAGGCACTTGTGAGATGGATGGAGAAAGCTGTCATCCTTGGGTCGCTTCGTGTTGTCAAGACACATGATGTTTTCGTCGGCTTGTCCTTATGATTTCGTCGTGCCCTGTGGCCACCCATCTTACGGCCGTGAGACGTGGCCATAGGCGTGATTTACTGCGGATCGAATTGTGGGCTGTCGTTGATTATGAACAGAAAATCATCAATCCAGCCTACTATGGGGCGGGTGTCACCCGTGCCCTTATGACGCTCTATACGGCAACTAATTCCACTTATTCCATTTTCAACCTAGGATGCACTAAAAACCATCTGAAAATAAAAAATCGAGGTCCACAGAAACCCACATATAAAAGTTATATTGGACTACTGCAGTAGAAGTTACGAATTATTTAAAATAAGCGGGTAGGGTAAAGCCTTAAAAAATTTGGCCACTGTATCTTCACAACCCGTTAAACTAGACACATTCGCTGTACATAATTAAAAGACTTCCACTTACACTACGATTTAGCAGAGTTTCAAAAAGATTGGGGTGAAAAAAATTTTGAATTTAAAAATATAATTGGACAATAGAATTTAAATGATTTGCTATTAGGGGAAAGTGACCTGAGCTGGATAGGTTCCTAAACTGAATGGCGAATAAAAACACCTTTATATGTACATGAAATGATCTGTTGTAATTTTTCATAATTAAAATTATCAGAAAGGGATTGTTTCATAATGCAGCTCACCACTTACTTCCCTAATAGCACGGAACGTTCCTGGAACGTTCCGCGGACACCTTTGGAACGTTTCAGCAGAAATTTCCAGGCACGTTCCCGGGACGTGCAAAATATCCGCCCTTCTGAAACATTCCAGGGAAGTTTCACTGAAACGTTCCAAAGAGGACTTACCGTTATTGTTATTATTATCATTATATATCGCGTGAATCGTAAGATATTGGTCAAAATGAATGTCAGTTTATCATATAATATGGATATCATATTAGAGTGTAGCATATCCGGTACTCAAAACTTAAAAATGACATCCATGTTTACGTTATATGTTTATGTTTATATCTTACGGTTTACGTTCACAAGGGCGGATATATTACACGCCCCAGAAACGTGCCTGGAACGTTCCGAAGATGCCCGCGGAACATTCCAGGGACGTTTCAGGAACGTTCCGTGCTATTAAGGTTACCTTTTGTTTAATTAGGTAAAAAATTAAGAAATGTGATTTTGACATGGCGACAGAACTTTTCACATCTAATAATTTCTAAATGTTTCCTGAGATAATACTTTTTTTAACATTTTCTTTTGTTCCTTGTATTCGAAGAAGGCTCTTCTTCGAAAATTTTCAGTAAAACACCTTTTATTCCTCAGGAACAATTAATGCAATATGTTTTTTATGGGCAGTCTCCTTTTTCCCGATCTTCATAATTCGTGAAAGATTAGATTTTTGAGCTGAAGTGATTTTTTTATGTTGTCACAACTGAGTGCTACCAACGCTACTAATGATAGCGTTATTCAATGGTAAATTTAATTTATCTAATGCTAAATGGTTATCTAATGGTAAATATGGCAGAGGTTAAAGCTACAGTATTTTTCACAATATATCTCAAAAGATTACTTATAATAATATAAATGCATTTCAAAGTAATACTACTGGATTCTTATTTCATGAGATCAGGTGAAATACCTCTCACTAAGCATTGCTTGAGAAAAAGATTAAATTTGGATTAATTTCTAATATAATCCATGTCACGACGATCGTATCGTTGAAACTAATGTTTTATCTTCAATTTGGTACGTAACACACTCCTTTTTTGATTAAAATGTTTAAGTATTAAGAACTCAAAACTTTTATTATCCAGTTCAGGTCACTCTCCCCTATATTACAGAAAAATTATCAGTAAATTTCAATATGTTGGTCGGTATTTGATCAATCGATGGAAGGTGTAAGTGCACTTTAATTCCTATTGGAAATGAGAACATCCACCACGCGTAAAGGGTTGCTGTGGTGTAATATAAACATGGTCGCGGAAGCCATATGGATAATATGGAGTATTAGCAATAATTTGATTAAAAAGTGTGTTCAAGTTTAGAAAATGGTATTTTTTGACTTAGATAGTTTGTGTAGTTACGCAACAGCCAAACCTGCATCCAGAAATATGATCGAAGGCCAAAATATTCTTAATTGTGGTATGATTGCTATGTGCGGAGTTACCATAAAAACTTAAAAAAATTAAAACATATACATTGTGTCTTCAAACCAGTTCTTTAGCTTAAGAACCATACGAAATAACAGGAAGGTTAATAATCAATATTGGCATATTTTTATTTATTTTTCCTATTTGTAAATTACAAGGCCTAGGAATAGGTTCCCGCTGAGAGATCGTTTTTTTACGTTTAGCTCTGTGAAACAGTAAAAACAGTAGATTATAACAGTTACATTTGCGTTAAATAATGATATTAAATATTGTTTATTTAATTAATATTTAGTATACCAACCTGGGAACCAGTAATAATTTTCATTAAAATACAAGGAGCAGACAAATAAATTCTTAACGTTATAATCTTTCACATTTAAATTTCTCCACCACTCACTGCGTTTATCTACAACTTCAATTTTTCCAAATAAGTTTCGCCTTTTTATTTTAACACTTTGAAGCTTTGGCACACTATGAAAACCTAAATTGAGGGTTTTATTCTTTCTGGAGTCACAACGACTGACCCAACAACCTCCGAAACTTGTTGATTTTCCATATTGACGTGCAAATTTCATTATTGGAGCAAATAATTATCAGTTCGGAAGTAGTTTGCTCTCATCAGAGCTACTTATTACAGCACTTATTCATTCAGTTGGACGATCATTACAGTTAAACGCTATGTTTTTGCTGGTTTTCGTGATGTTTTAAGTGTATTTAATATGCCATCCACGGTCATATTGGTTTGTTCGCGTAGAGGCAGACAGTGTCACATAGCATGTTTAAATCCCCAATATGAAGTATATAGCGCCCCAAACAGCTAAGCCATGAACCTCCAGTCACCGGTGCGTCGCTTCATTTCACGAGTAAGCGTGTATTACACTAAAGCTTTTGGAGACAAAATTTGGGGTTATTTAGTCTTTCTTTTGTAAAAAAAAAAAAATATTTGTAAACGTACACATCTTCTGGTTTACCTGTTTCTATCATGAAGTAAAATGTCTCTATACGTAGCAATAGGCGGCAGTTTATCCCCGTTTTTTGAGATCATTTATACTACGCATGGAACACGTGCGCCGCGCTCGGTTATCGTAGAGCTTTTGATGGAATTCACCTAGAGGGATAAAAATCTTAGAAATTATAGATGAATACCTTCAGAATATAGAAAAGATACAATAAGGCGGATACATACTGTAAAAGTAACACAAACCCAGATAACAATCATGCGAGCGCAGAACCCTCAGATAAGTCCCGATAGTGTGCGAACATATTGCTATTTAAAGGTATCCCTAACAATTGGTATTTCCGGGGTTTTAGGGTGGCTGATTTAGAATTTTGAGTTAACACGTTTTAATTACAAAATAGCGAGTCCACTATGTTGGATCCGGACTGAAAACGCAACCCTGATATGGCTGATAATAATTGTAGATAATTTCTCGTAATAGAGAAAATGAAGATTTATTCGCTCATCCGTTCATGCATATTTTTTTTTTGCACTTTTGTTAGTCAAAATTTAATAAAAGTGTCTATACAAAAGAAGCTAACGTTTCGACACATCTTTATGTCTTTCTCAAGGCTGTAAAATATAACAGAGGTTTTGCTTAATGTTTAAACTAACAACAAAATTTTGTTTGAAACGCAAGTATAACATAATGAAAAATATAAATATTGTAAATACCTGTGTACGTAGTTAAAAAAAATAAAATCGATGAGGTACAACACTTCATTATGTTTAAAAATAAGTCAAAGTGAAGTCAGAGCAAAAAAATAAATATTTTATAAGCTCATGCGTAAAAAGAACGGAGGTTAAAATTAATTTAGAAACTACATTTTTGGTAAACATAGTGAACACAAAACGTTTTTAAAGTAGTTAACGACGGAAAATAATAATCAATCAGCTGATTGATCAAAACAGAAGCAATGGTTAAGACATATAGTGCGTAAGAAGTAGAAAGAAACACCACCTTTAATGAGAAGGGTACACGTACAAAAGCGTAGCACCTCTAGTGAGCACACAAAAAAGTTTAAAATTTAAAATGGAAAAAGGAAAGTTAATGATTTAGAATGAATTGCTAATAATTGTTAATATGCCAAATTTAAGATTGCAAGTTGACACAAATGTCAAAATATTTTTGTATAAAGATTGATTCGAGCAATTTACGTTTATAAGAGATATTTTCTCTCGCTAATATTTTAACATTATTGTAATCCAAATTGAAAAAATGATTATAAGTTCAAGCGTGTTGCGAAAGTCCAGTTTTATTATTACCAATTTTGCAATCTCTCTTATGTTTCGCTATTCGTGTCTTTAACCTCCTACAAGTTTCTCCGATATAAACTGTGCATTTAATCATGTAAAATACATTAGATCAATTTTCTTTTGCACCCTTGTCTTTTCATTAATAAAACAATTTTATAATTTGTGGCTATTTTCAAAATAATTATTAATATTAAGCTGTTTTAGAGAACCTCTAATTCTTTCAGATAATCCTTGAATTTAAGGAAGAGTTGCGACTTTATCATTCATATTGTGGTTATCTAACCATATCTGTTTTTTATTATTATCAGAGACATTATGTACATATTCCATGAATTCTTTCTTTTATAATACTTTCAATGAGTGGCAGAGGATAATCGTTCAATTGTAATGTTTCTTTGATAAATTTTAGATTATCACTCCGAAAGTTAACATGACTCAATTTAATGCATCTATCAACTAAGTTTTTAATTAAATCAATCTTTTGTGGAAAGGGATGATGAGAATTTTAATTAAGATATTGACCAGATGATGTGAATTTTGTAAACCAATTCGTGATTGAACATTCATTTTCAGTTTTGATTATAGATAAATCTAAAAAATTGTAAGCATTGTTTTTCTCATTTTCAAAAGTGAATTGAATGAAGTCTTCGATACTATTTAAAATTTCAACAAGGTCATTAATTTCATCAGTGGGAATTATAGTTAAAATATCGTCAACAAACCTTTTATTAAAAACTGGTTTTCAAATTTAATTTGGATAAAGCTTTTTCTTCCACAAAATTCAAGTACTATATTAAACATTATTGGTGACAAAGGAGACCCCATTGGACAAACAGTTACTTGCTGGTAGAAATTATTATTGAAAGAAAAAACTGTGTTAATACAGACATTGGTGATCCAATGGAAGATGCGATAAGTCTCCATTGATTGTGTCATTAACTTTTGTTTCAACGGAGGGAACCAAACTTGTATTAACTTTTTTGTAGAGATATGTGTTTTTTAACTAAAATTCAACACTGGTATTATAATCAGTTCTATTTGCAGCTATAGTTACATTACCTTTATCCTCTTTAAAAAAATTAGATCTTTGTTTTTATTGTGAAAATCATATATTTTATCAGGTAAGTTAATATTTGTGAGTTCATTATCTTCATTGTGATTTACTATTAATTTGGTGACATTTTTACATTCTCATTCTAATGAGAAGGTATTGGTTTTATGTAAAATTTGACATAGTCGGTTTTCATCAAATCTCCACGTTTTGAGACCTCCTGAGTCAGAAAAAACGATTTTTACGTAGGTGTCTGTCTGTCTGTAGTCTGTCTGTCTGTCTGTAGCCACGATAACTTTCGAAAAAATGATCAGATTTGATTGAGCTTTGGCACACTTTTTTATGGCCGAAAAATAGAGAACAAGTTCGTTAACCAGCTATTTTGGATGAAAATCCAAAAAGTGAGCACATTTTGAAAATTTTTGAGACCACTTTTTTTAAAGATTTGAAAATTCTATGTACAGTTGTTAGTAGTACGCAAGATGACAAACAAAATATTCTTATGACTTTTTCTGATAAAAAAAAATTACTGGAGTTATAGCATTTTCAAAATTCCAAAAAACAAACGAAAATGAACATTTTAAGCCGAAAAACGCACGATATGAAAAAAAGTCAGGAGGAGAAAAACGTTGATTTCTAAACACCCTATAATATTTTCATAACAACTTTTTGAATTTTTTGAAAAATAAAAAATTCAAATTTTGATCGCACAAAAAATTAATGAAAAATCAAAAATTCCATTTTGCTATCAAAATATGCAAGATATAAGAAAAGATCATCTCACCAAAATTGTGCACCTAAAAAAGATCTACAAATTTTTCATTGTTCACTTTTTGATATGACGCGTAGTTTTTGGTTTATTCGTAAAAAACAGCATTGAAAATAGAAAAATCAAATTTTCAGACGAATATTACCAGCTACGAAAAAATGACCGAAACAAAATTTGTTCATCCAAGGAAGAGGTACAAATTTATTGTGACTCATGTTTCAATAGGGTGCGTGCTTTTTGCTTTATTCGTGAAAATAACATTGACAGTAAAAAAAATCAAATTTTTGAAAAAACAATGCAAGGTACGAAAACATATAAATGAACAAAAATTGTGCATTCAAAAAAGACATACAAACCCGTAATCAATTTTTGTGGTAAGAATATATTCAAAATGAAAAAATTAACTTTTTTGATAAACGGCACAAGCTAAAATAAAATGTTAACTAATCAAATTTGTCGCCTGAATTATATCATTACTTTTCATTTAAAATCAAATACAAATTTAGTAATTTGTATATGAAGAAGATATAACACGAAGCACAAAGTGCGCGCTCAGTGTATTTACCAAATCGCACGCCGTAAGTGCGCTCAAACTTTTTTGTTTCTATCATACGGTTCAAATGATTTTCAAATCAAATATCGAGCGCGAAGCGCGAGTGTCTGGATGAGAATGTGTTCCTTAAGGTCGATAGAACCTTGAGTAAATAAAGTTCCTTTTCAGTCTAAAATAAAAACAAATTTAACAATCACTTAATATTTAGAGTTTTTGATAATTTTATAATATTTGCAAACAAACTTTTTCTTTTCATCGAAGTCGAACACGAAGTTCAAAAATCTAGAGGAGCCGAGCGTAAAGCGCGATGTAAATACGCCCGAGCGCGAGGTGAGTACATAATCGAGCGCGAAGCGCGAGATAAATATATGATCGAGCGCGAAGCGCGAGATCCAACAGTCGCGCGCCCTAGGCGCGCTCAAACTTGCGAGCGAAGCGAGCCGCGCGCAAAGCGCGCGATGAGAATGTGCCCGCGAAGCGGGCAGATTTTTACGTATTTTTTTATCAAAAGATTGAATAGAATTTTCCAAAGATGCTACAATATTGTTAGTGGGAATTTTTTCAGAACTGTATGGTATATCAAATCTATCACCCAATGGGATTCTTTCAGCAATCTCATTCGGAATTTCTTTATTCGGAATATTTTTAAACCATTTATTTATTGGGGTATTTCTAATTTTTTCAGACTTAAAAAGAATTTTTTCTTTTTTTAATTCAAACTTCCTCATGCAAGATGCTCTTTTTAAATATTTTAATCTATTTAAACTTATATCCTGAGATTCGAAAAATTCGTATAATGAGTCTTTATTGATGGTTCTATACAAACGATGTTTTAGAAACAAAGTGTAGTTCGCTAAGTACGAAATTTGATTTATTGTGTTTTTAATTTCACAGTTTAAAATCTGGTTTTTAAACACTTTTTTAGCATTTTCTCATTAAGTATATACTTTACAGTAACAATTACGTAATTTCAAAGATTTTGTTGAATTGATAATGTGTGCAGGAATAATGGATTCTGGAGTACATATATAAGCAAAGTATCAAATGATCCAAAGACAAAAATTTAAGAGAACTTACTGGAAAACCGCAGAATTTTTTGTGTCAAGATCAAACTTTCTTCGGACGTTATGTAGAATGTAGATAATTTCTCAAAATAGAGAAAATGAAGATTTGTTCGGTCATACATTCACGTAGAATTTGTTTGCAGTTTTATTAGTAAAATTTTTATAAAAGTGTCTATACAAAAGAGGGTAACGTTTCGAATGTAAAAAATATGTATATTTTTAATTATTTTGTACTTGCGTTTTAATTTTTTTGGGGGGTTTTTAGTTTAAACATTGAGTAAAAGCTGTTATATTTTACAGCGTTGAGAAAGACACAAAGCGGTGTCAAAATGTCGGCTTCTTTTGTATATAGACACTTTTATTACATTTTGACTAATAAAGGTGCAATAAATTTTCATATGAACGGATGACCGAATAAACCCTCATTTTCTCTATTTTGAGAAATCATCTATATTCTACATGACGTTCGAAGAAAGTTCGATCTTGACACAAGGAATTTTGGAGTTCTTCAATAAGTTCCCATAAATTAATTTTTGTCTTTGGATTATTTTATATAATTATTCTCCTGGTATTCTCCGATCGTAGATTTCTACTTTGAAATCAAAATTTCAAATTAAAAATGGCAGATAACAATTTTAAAAAGTTTTTATTAGCCATATCAGATTCAATATTTCAAGTTTTTAAATTTTTACTCAAAACTCGAAATTGGCCACTCGATTACGCGGAATAGTAGATTTTAGCCATATCGTTGTTCTTTTTACAATTTTTACCCACAATATTGGATCAGCCAGTTTGAATTCGAAAATTTTCGCTCAAAATACTAAGTCAGCGACCCTAAAAAACCCGGATTACCAATTTTTAGCCATATAATTGATATTGCCTTTCGATAGGATCTCTCAGAAGAGTGCGACCTCTGGACCATCACTTCTCCAGTTTATGATGCAGCGAGAGATTTAGCCGATTCAAATCGAAAGGTAAAATCGACGATGGATCAGACGAAAAAAAGGCACATTGTTGACATAATACAAGTGTTATCTGACGAAGGGGGGAGAATACATAAGAGGCATGGGTGGTTAAGGGGAATTTACAGTTTTTCGCTGACCCATGGAACCTCTTCAGCAATGTCCCTGTGTCTGTAAAAAATCCGCCAAGTTCTACGAGGTCGAGACTTTTTGGGGAGAGATTTACAAGGTTCGAAGCGAATTGAATGAACACTCTGAGAACATCGTCCGCTTTAAGTCCTTCAATCACTGCCGAAGATGTGAAGAAAGCACCAACGAGTGTGAAGAACTTCTCCGCCATCGGACCAGGTGTTATCAACAATTTTTGGTTGAAAAAGTTTATTTCTACACACCAATATCTAGCCCGTATCTTCACCTTATATTTAAAGTCGGGACGCTCATTCCGCAGTGGCTGTTCTTAGAAGGCTCTTCATTCCTACCAAAGAAGGGCAACTTGTCCAACCCAAGGAACTACAGGCCAATAACTTGTCTGAACACGTTGTATAAGATCTTTATAGCTATCTAGAACGACAGGATTGTTCGGACAATTGAACCTGTGTGGAGAAAGATGTTCAAAGAACGTGGCTCGACAAAGGTGTAGCGAGCTGTCGGGAGAACCTGCTAATAGACGCAAGCATCTGCAACGGCGCTGTATTATATAAGCGCAATATGGCAATAGTTCGGATTTATTAACCTCCCAAAGAATCATCTTTTATGTTTCAAAAAGCTTGAAGGCCATATTGTGTGATAACTAACAGCGTTACCTTCCAGAGAGGCGTCTTTCAAGGCGACACCATGAGTCTCTCGCACTATGCAATCCTCGTGGCGAGCCTAATTATTGCGAGCATAAGCTCAATCATGTATGACCTGAAGATCTATGCTTCTGGCGCAGAGCAGCTCGAGCATGCTCTGAGGATCATCGAGGGGTACACACGAGAGATTTGTATGGACTTTGGATTGGACAAGTGTGCCACGATTCATCTGAAGCAAGGACGACTTGCTAGCATTCTCGACGACCCTAAGCTTGAGTATAAATTCAATTAAGGAGACTCTCCAAGACAAATACAAACGTCTCCTTTTACATATTTGGTTTTATAATCAGACAGCGTTGAACAAGATATCCGCGACTAGCATGCTTGACGTACCGGTTCTACTCTATTCGTTTGGGGTGGTTCCATGAACAAAGCACGAGTTCGCGGTTCTAGACATCGTCATGCGTAAGATCATGCATACGCAAAGGAGCTTGCATATCAACTCGTCCTCGTCTGGCTTATACATCGCCACGTACATATCATGGATACAGCTCAGATCATAGCAAGTGGAAGAGATCCTCTCCTGGCAATGGTCCGAAATCACGAGATGATTGGCTTGCATGATTGGCATCGTATCCTGTGTGCCCTCAACTCACGGCCGTAAGGCGTGGTCATAGGTGTGATTCACCGGGGTTCTACTGGCAGCCCGAGTAATTTTTCTCGTTAACAGTCGCTTCCAGAAGTAGTTTGCGGTGGTGGTTCAACCAACTGAAATTTGCTCATTTGTGATTAAAGCTTTTTCGGACAATAGTTTGTATGCATAAACTTGTAATTTAGTCTTCATACTGTCTTCTGTTATTTAATGCCAAAACTCACACTAATAGTTAAAGTAATATACACTTATTTTGCATTACTGTACCGCCCGTTCTTCTGCCGGCTTCATGCTTGACAGCTTTAGTCCCCCCCCCCCCTTCCTCTGAGCGTTGCTTGACGCCCTAGGCGATCGGATAGTCAGTGCCGTATCAGAAGTTGTTTACATCGTGCTTTTCTAGGCATATACTGTGCCAGGTTCAGAGACTATATATGCGGTCCTGAGTGTTGAGATAAAAAAGCGTCCGTCATTGTGCCGAGCAGACCCGAGGCCGACACAGTTACGTGAGATGATCGGGAGACAGCCACGACAGACTTTCTGTTCTGTACGGAATTTCTGCTAGTACGGTAGGTGGCATACTAGAAAAAGTCAGGAATATACTTTCAAATGATTGAGTACCATAATATCTTGGTTTCAATCACTGAACAAATAAGCAAGTAATAGAGCACAACACAACAGTATCACGAATACTTTATTCTCCAGATAAATATAAATATATTTATATATATATATATATATATATATATATATATAATTTAAAAAGGGTTAAACAACCACCGCAGGGTCCCACTGTGAGCAACTGCCATCTAAAAATGACACCGGCTTCCAGTAGAAACACGGTGAATCACACTTATGTCCACGTATCCAAGGATGACAGCTTTCTGCATCCATCTCGCAACTGCCTTTGCATATTTTTGGCACACGGGTATGGCTTTAAGGTTACGAACCAGTGACAGTTTGCGCCTCCGAGAGCACCAATCGCAAGGACAATTACTTTAACCAAATATTTTGGCTACAGCTTTAGGTCGTTGCAGCTCCCTGTTAAGATCTTGATATCTCTCCTCCTTTTCCTTCTCCTTGGCAATGATGTTGCTGCCGGCCGGAGCCGAGAATAAGATCATGAATATGGTTCGTTTCTCAAAGTCTCGGAGAATGATGTCAGACCTCGAGTTTGTAACGGAGACTGCTGTCCGAAAATCGTAGTTCAAGAAAATTTGGCACTTCTCGTTGTGGATAATTGACTCCATCTCCCTCGGAGCGTTCGGCAGGGCAGGGTCGCGGCCAACACCATAAGAGCGACAAAGATGGTAATAAAGTACTCTCAGGGCCGCGTTCTGTCTATGAAGATACGTCGCTCCCGCTTGAGTGGGATACCTGGATAGTAAGTGTTTTAGGTACTCAGCCTGTGCATGACACGATCTGCACCTATCGCTGAGAACTTCTTGACTTAAAATGCAGTCACGGTATACTAAGGTGGAAATGACACTTTCTTGGCATGCGAAAATGAAAATTTCTTCACCTGAATTAAGTGCTGATGGTCTGAAGAAAGCAACAGTTTGCTTCTTCGTCAAGGACTGATTTTCTACATTCCTGTGAAAGTTTCCGGGCATTTTCTTGTCGGGTAGCTGTTGGCGGAATTTTTGAACCTCTGCTTTCTTTACTTTGGCTTTTAGAAGTAAGGCATCTAGATCTCGTCTTTTCTTACCATTTTTAAGAGGGGATCTCTGCCAGTTGCAACGATGTAATCCGTACTCGCTATGGATCTCACTATGTGTGGATGAACCTTCAAGCTTTCTAACATACAGATGATAATTGTATGAGAGTTTGAATCTGAAGCTTTCCGGTAGTCAATCCAGGCCTTGACTTTACATCTCACGCCATCAAGGTATTCGCAGAATACTCATTCTTCAATATACTGGAACTCCATATTCTCGACAAATGTTTCTATCGCGCACTCGAGGCCTACCATAGTTCTTCTTGACTTCACGAAACGAACCATGTTCGTTATCAAATTGTCGGCAACAGCCGGCAAGAAGGTCACAGCCAACGAGAATAAAAAGAAAGAGAGGTATAAGGGAGTTGTAAGGGAGTTGCGACGGTTATACCCGTGATATTCTGTTAAGCTAGTCGTCCTGCTCATCGGTGCTCTTGGAGTTGCCAAGCTTTCACTCGTTAATAGCCTCAAAAGTATTGCTGTGTGTCAACAAAATGCTAAGATACTTGCCGGGAAGATGCAGAAGGCGGTCGGGCTTGGGTTGCTCCGTGTCCTCAGGATGTACGAGACTTTTGCCGGATCTTCGAGTTGAGTCTATCGCAGACTATGAGCACCTATCTCACGGCCGTTAGACGTGGTTACAGCTGAAACGTTACTGCGATGTCGCTGGCAGCCGACAATTTAATTACGAATATAGTTCGTTTCACGAAGTCCTGTAGAACGATGGCAGGCCTTAATTGCGCAATGGAGACATTTGTCCAATACTCGTATTTTCAGAAAATTCGGCACTTTTCGTTCTGGACAATTGACCTTATCTTTCTTGATGCTTTCGGGTGTGCAGGGCTGCAACCAACGTCGTAAGAGCGACGAAGATGATATTAAAGCGGCTTCGGAATACTAAGGTGAAAATGACACCATTCTGGCACGCGAAAATTATACCTTCTGTGTCTGTATCAAGTCCGGATGATTGAAGGAAATAAAGTGTTAGCTCCTTCGACGAGGACTAATATTCTACATTTCTGTAAAAGTTTCCGTGCAATTTCTTGTCGAGTAGCTGTTGGCGAGAGTTTTGACCTCTGCTTTCTTCGCTTGGGCTTTTAGAAGTGAGGTTTCTAGATAGAGTAATGCACTTTTCTGACTTATGACGTTAAAATTGACGCCAAGGATTTCGGCCGCCTGCTCAGTGGCTTTTTAAAGGAACGCTCCTTTGCCAATCATCTTGTGATTCCTGACTATTTTTAGGAGAGGATCTCTTTCATTTACGACGATGTGATCTGTACTCACGATAATTCGGTGGTAGAGACATTCGAGATTTAGAAGTCCACCCCCGCCTTGACGGCGTGATATGGATAATCGCGGAACGTAACAATTGATTTGCAAGCTCTTCTGCATATGCATGATCTTACGCGTCGCGATATCGAGTGCCGTAAGCTCGTGCTTCACATATGAAACATCTGGCAGGAGGTTTACGGCCAGGGTCCGACAGTTCGCGCTCGAACTACGGATCAGTCATCACACACTCAACAAGTAAAAGCTGTTGACCATGAGGCAGCATATTGCTGACAGAATATGTATACCATCTGATGGTAGGAGAAGTATAGAGTGGTAAGGGAGGTGGCTCAGAGAAAATGAACAGTTTTTCTATGACCAATCTCGAATCTTCCGAGACCCTCCAGTTACTGCCGACTACCCGCATAGGCCAGAGAAGGACGAGGCATTTTGGAGAGAAGTCTATAAAGTCAAGCATCTACTGGATGAAAACACAAACAACGTCAATAGTTTGAAGGAGCTGTGCAGTGCTTTCATAACATCTGCGGAGGAATGGCCACGTATCACTACCGAAGATGTCAAAAAAGTATTAAATGGCATTAAGAACTATTCAGCTTTGGGACCAGATGGTATCAATAGCTTCTGTTGGAAGAAGTTTCCTTCAACCCACAAGCATCTGGCCCGCATTTTTGCTCGTATGTATAGTCGTAATTCCATCTCTCCTCCTACTTCAAACCTCGGTGAACAGAAAAAAAGGAAAAACCCAAAAGAATTAACAAGAGTGACTTTTGTTTTCTCTGTATGAATTGCCAATGAAAGTGTGAATGTTTCTTTGCAAATGTTTTCTCCAAGAGGAGAGGAGCTGTTTACAAATAAATTAAACAGCTTACAACGACCAAAGTAATTTGCAGGTAAAACCTGCAGCATAGCACCTCCTCCCCCATTCTGCTCCAGGACCAGACTAACCCTGGTGGTAGAGGGCTTATACTCATACCATTTTTCCAAAGACTATCGATATATAATAATAATAATAATAATAAATCTTTATTGAGTTCATAACAAGAAGGATATGTACATGGCAGTCAGAGTTAATATAAGAACCCAAAGGGCGAGGTACAGCTTAAAGCTGCTTTCAAACCTAACAAGATAAAACTAAGATAAAACAAGATAAAACTAAAAAGAACGAAAGAAATCATAAGACTAACCACCACAAAAGAATTTAAAGAGAATAAGCTTATCCCCAAAATTATCGGGTAGGATTATGGAAACATGATTATGGGACACATGCAACAGTGAAATAATTAAAAACGATATAGAAATAAGAACCGTTCTAGGAAGAAGGCGATAGGAGGAGCCGGAGAAACGACGTAGATACCGCCGCTGGTGGAAAGAAAACATCGCCAAGTAGGGTGCTCCACTAGAACCTTTTGTGACGGCAACTGCCCACATTGAAGTAGTTGCAGTTTCGACCGTGTGTATCTTTCTGACAGAATTCCTCACAGAATAGAATGAGGTGTTCTGGAGACTATTGTCGCATACGTCCTGTACTGCCTCAGTTATCCAGGTTACAAAAGACATATTGTGGCCAAAGCTTCCCGTCATATACCTCACCTTCTTCTCGCTGGTGACATCTGTGATCGTGCGGCTCGTAGACAGCAGTCGCAGTATCGGCAGTAAATCCCCCACCCGACACTCACATAGCGTGCAAAAGAAGGTCCATTTTCTGGGACAGTCCTTTCAATCGTGTCCTATGATGCGGCCGTTGGAGCAGCGTCTGATCTGGAATAACTCCACATGATCGGTGGTAATGTAAGAGGCCGCTCCTGCAGCTCATCTTCGGGAAAGTCTTCCTGGACCTCTTTGGGAATCATATAGAATCCCAGCAGTTTCTTTCCTGCTCCCTGCTGCGGTTCCGGACTCCTGTATCCGAGAGCAGTCACTCAGTTCCCACATTGCTATAAGCTATATCTATTCATTCTTCTAGTTCGATTGGACATTGGTATAACCTGTACGGACCCATCATATATGTCAAATAATCCATGTTAGATTCTTCCGGGCTCTACCGACGTGCGATTATTTGTTACTCCAGGCGCTTTTGACAATTAATATTTCCGAATCTAGTACAAAAATCGTACATTAATTGCTGCGGCGTCCTCCAAAGGTACCGACTGCGCCTAAGCCATAATAATTCTATACCACTTAAAAGGAAAGGTATTGCTTGGCGAACATCCTCCTTACTTAGATAATTAATTGTTTGACCATCCTCTGACCTATCTACAAAGGTGATCACGCTAGTATCTCTTCCCCCTTGGAGTTTTACATTCCGCTGCTTCTCGATTTGCGATAAACTTGTATTACCCTGATAGGTTCATCCGGTTCGCAACCAGAATGTTCCCTATTTTTTCGAAACTGGATTAGGAGATGATTTCAACCTTCATAGGTTTTATTCCAAGTACCGTAGCCATCCATATGGTCGGTTTATCGCCATGTTAAGTGCATCGAAAAATATAGGTTTGTGATCCATGATATACCCTAATTGCTAAGTTTTGGTCTCACCTTGTTCGATATATAATTCCAAAAATTGGGTGCAGCCCTCATTATAATATTTGATACTGGTTGTGACAAAAATTGTGCGCCATTAAGACGTGGTGTTGGTGGGTGGTTCTGAAAATGTATAACACCCTCGAAATATAACTTATCTGGGCCCTGGTAAGAATGTGCTCCTACGAACTTTAGAAAGTGTGCTTTTCCCTCCTGACAAAAATGTTTCCTCAGAAACTAGGGAAGCATCAAGCTCTATTCTACGCCTACGCGATTCCAACGGTATCTGATTTGACAATACCGGACCGCCATATCTAAAACCATTTCGCGAGTAACGTTATTATTAGCGAAGTAAACATTTCAAATAGCACGGATTCTTCCTCTATTTCGATTTATCAACCAACTCTTATCTTGTTCGATTATGATTGATTTCCGAAAATTCCTTCTACTCATTTTCTAAAATTTTGGCTGAACCACTAATTTAATCCATTGAATTTATTTGGAAAAGAAAACAATTTTATTTGTGTGGAATGAGGCAAATCTCGACTTGCCGCCCTGAAAGAAAACTCTCTTGGCCACTTGAAAAATAATAAAAACAAACGATCCCTATACTCATTCTCTCGGTCGACCATGGAATGTACCTGGTAACCTTACAAGATTGAAGGAAGTTGGATCTAAAAGGTTTTAATAAGATTATAACACGCAATTAAATGTTCGGTGTAATAGATAAGATAAACGTGTATTCAGACCTCCCTTTGGTTGTACATTTTCTTCAAAATTATCATAAAGAGAAAGAAATTATCACGCAAATTCAATCTTAATAATTCGGATTTCCATCTAAAAAAAGTACAAAAAAACCGCTTATTCAAAATTTAAAATGCATCTTAAATACCGCCCACCAAGCGCTGAGCAAAGTTTTATTGAAATTTCTATTCTGGAGCGTTAAAGATTCAGAACACTTTTGTAGCGTCCACTAACATCATTAAAAAAAAATCTTTTGAATTCAACTATAATAATCACTAACATTTGAATCGCCCCAGTTACATGATTTGGAATGCGAAATCTGATCCACATTTAACCTTTCGTCGCGCATGTACTTGTGCAACATGTAACTCTTTCTATGTTTTTTTATTAATTGCCCACGAGAGGGTGAATTGACATAAGACAAAGAAAAATAAATGTTAAAATTATTTAGCCTTCGGCCGAGCCTCAGACCTTCGCCCACAAGACACTAAGACATTTCACATGCATATATTTAATTTTCGGATTATAAAATAATTTTAAGTGAAAGCTGAAACGATACCACTTTCCAATGATGGTGTTTGAATTTTGATGCATTTTAATACATGAGTGTCAAAAAATTCCAATACATGTGGATTTAAATTCATTCACATTTTTCTAATTGTGATATGGAAAAAAGTACCTTGTAAGTATAATATAGTTGATACACTCTGCTTTCAGGAATCTTTATTAAGAAAATTTTATTCTGGACATCAGTTATATACTTTTTTAATTATGAAAACAAAAAAAAATGAAAATAGGCATGTTACATTATCCATGCATTTCACAAATGTTAATAATATACATTCACTGAAATAATGCATTTCGGAGGGGAGCCACGAATGAAGGTTGATAAAAAATAAGAAACAAATATGAAAATAATTATTTGAAAAAACAAAATTTTTTACTTTATTGTGCAATACCTGCATAAGCAGCCCCGATGCGGGATACAGACAATCATTATAACTCAGATTTGATATAATAAATTGCAACATAATATAGGAAATTCTGCGTTTTGGAGATACTTTAATCCTTAAGGGAAACTTGGTGTCACTGTGATCCCACGGATTTTCCGATTTTTTCCGATTGTCTACTTTTTTCAAGTATCTTTTTTTTTTGAATAATTAAATTATCACTGAGGCTTTTTAAACATTTTATTAATATTTTTTATTGTTTCAACACCACTCATGATTCTTTTGCAGCCAAAAATATCGTCTACTTTATTTGTAGGTGTGTCCTTTAAGCCTTAATCTAGTGTAAAGCAAGAGACTCGTGATAAGGATGTATTCGTTAAAGCCGGAGGAGCTATGAAAAAAAAGGCAAATCACAATAATAAAAATCAAAGTTTCCAATGGTATGACCTTTAATTTTTAAAGATCTACGCATAAATGTGAGGGGAAGTACAAAGACCGACTGTGTACAGCGAGGTAAATACATTATTGAGCACATACCCGAAATAAAACAAAAATACCAATTTCAGAAATCAAGAATCGTTTTCTTATGGAGATAAGTTTTATGAATAAATGAAATGACTATCGGCGTTATCTGTTAATACAAAAACTTGCTAAAGGGTGGGCGCGGCCGAACTATCCTTCACTTTGAGAAGGGTTATAAAACGGACTTTTTGAATAAAACGTAGTATTGAGGAGAGGGCAACTCCATTGCAAAAAAATACCCAATTGTAATTAATTAGAAATGTTGAAATGACGATTTGAATTTAAAACCATTTGGGAGGCTCTGTAGTGAATTGATTTCAACTGATTCAAATTGAAAAATCGATTCTCGAAACTGGATGGATTCCCCCATTCCCCTGCTGACCAGAGAGTCCTATAACCTAGAATGAAAATCCTTTTGAAATTATTGTATACAACTAGAGCAATTCGTTATTATCGAAACCGCGAAGACTCACTTTCTGTGCTTTCTTAATTGTGTGAATATAATATATAACATATCATGCTTCGATGACAAACGAACAATGTGCGTCCTTGGCATAGATGACTTTGCCAGAACTAATGAGCTGATAATTGAAATTTAAAGTCTAAAAACAATAAATGTTCAGTTCATGAGGTTTATCGCTATTCAATATAACATCAGCACGACACGCGCCAGGCGAAATAAAGTATGGTATTTTAGCGCAGTGATAACATGCAAAACTTTTATTGACAGAATATCACAAAATTTCTCAAAATTTTGATAAAACTTGAAAATAAATATCAGATGCTTAATCAATTTTAAGTAATCGCCACAATTTTGCTATTTCTAAGCCAAATAAGTTAATTCTACAGTTTTAACCTATTTCCTCATCAAAAACCTTTTAAAAAATGCACTTTCAATTGCAACTCGTCAATTGACTTTAATAGATCGCTTCATTGACTTGCCAAACAATTCAGTGCAATGGAGCGTGTACTCGATCTATTGCATATCTGCAATTCAATGCATTTGCAGACATTAAACTTAATTTACGAACAAATTTTGTGACTGTAATTTAACAAATGGACATTTAACACAATACATCATGTTCGGAATGCATTACGTTCCACCAAAATTGCCGATTAGCCATTTCATTTCGCAATTTCAGTCAATCGATTTCAATTGAATCTTTTTTTGCAGGGTCCGGTATTACCTATCCTTCAGTCACATACAGCCCCTTTCCAGCATCCCCCGTTCATTTTAACTATCTTTCTTAATTTTATAGTAGAATTTGAACGAGTGCATGCGTGTTTTACTTTGCACTTCAGTCAATTAATGTTTCGGTCATTGTTCTGCTTCTTCTTTTGTTGATCGTAAGTGCTTGTATTGTCTTTCTCATATTTATCTATCACCTCGACACCTAAGAAAGATCCCATTATTGAGCGAGCAGTAGATGTTGCCCTTCGAAATCCCCCATTTCCAGTACTTGCAGTCGAGGATGAACTACTCCTACTTTGGGTAATTTTGACTGGTTTAGATTCGGTCCAGATGTTTACAGCAAACTTTAGTTCAACTACAAAAGCTTTCCAAGGCGTCACCTAAACAACAGTAAGAACAAGTCACATTATTAGAAAATGATTCAAATATTCCACTCTTTTGCAGTTTTCAACACTTTTATGTACTTATGTAACGGAATATCCCCAATCAGAATCAGTCAATAAGCTGCGCAACTTTTTGGTGATAGTGAATTTTCTTTGGGTTAGTATGGGTTAGGACTCTTTGAATGCAATACTAAAATGCTATTTTTCCACCTCCTGCCGATTTCAAAATCGGAAAAAAAGTTTTTTCGACCCCCCTCTATTTAGGCTCTTACATAGATTTCTATGTATGATTCTACACGGGAATCCGTATAGAATCATATTCCACACCACACATAGAACGTCTATGGGTAGACAGTGTAGGTTCCTTCAAAGATTTTATATAAAGACTGCAATGTTGCAGATTTTTCCTAAAAAACACATGTTTGTTGTGGAGTTTTCTTTACATATTTGTACAGGGCTCTTTTCTTCTTTGAAGGAGACTATATACCATATTCTAGGCTCGGTCGTAGGACCATTACTTTATGTTCCTATTTGTGATTTGAAATTGTATAAAATCAAATTCCCATGGGCAGATCAGAGAGAGACGGGGTTATTTATTTTTGCTAATTCTTTTAGGTTTCTCCTTTTTTGTTGTTAACCGAGGTTCGAAGTCTGCGATAAAGCAGGAGCTGTGGATGAGACTCCCGTATTCCAGAATTCTTGCACTGGAAACGATTTGAATTTGAGTGGAATGGATCCTCCATATTACTATTATCGGCATATTGGGCATCAATACCCCGAAATTCGCCCCTGTACTCCACGACACTGCGACAGCGTAGAAGACGGATTTGGATCAACTGCGCTGGGCTGAGGAAGAAGTTGTAGGTCAGCGTTTTCTCGGGAAGCGCGGCATTGTAAATTTAATTTTTGCACGGAGTGGTTAGCTTGTTTGATATTGAATTTTTGTATTTATGGAGTTTCTGAAGTTCTTGGACGTAGCTGATCCTAAATTGTCACGCCCCACCGCGCAAGCTAAATTCAGCTTTTTCTGGGTAAATAATTTCTTTGTGTTGTGAAAATTGTAAGCCAGACGTGAGATTTAGTTTTTTACAATAATTTTGATCACTTAAGAATAGACTCGACGATACTTTAAGCGTAATGTTTTTTTCACTCTTATAAATCTCATTATTTAAAAGCTCAGAGAAAAGCTTCTCCCAGTTTAAGAAGGTATTTTTTAGTATAGAATAAAATCCTAAAGGTAAATCCCCGAGCTAGGGAACTCTATACTTCAAAGAGAAAATACTACGGTGTAGGTTTTTACAATCCCCAGATGGGTAAAAATAGAATTCTCTTTCAGACTGCGGTTAATTTAGTTCGGTTAGCAAATCGAATCTTTTATTTTCTTCAATCTTCAGAAAAACTTCGTTTCAAGATATATTTTTTGTCCATAGGCCGACCTATAGGAAATCACATAGAAACCTATATAGGATCCCATATAGGGACGACCCACAGTGCGACAAAATCGCGAAAAGCTGGCCAAATGTATAAAATGTCCATAAAATGGACCAAATTCTGTTACTCACTAATTTTTGGGATCGCTGATTATGAATCCGATGTCAAAAAATCCGAAAACAAAACGGCGGATGCAATATGGCGGACGAGTATGCTGAATAAATGTTTGATTTTCCTTCAACTTGGTAGAAGGGGATTTTCAGGGTTGCTGATTAGGAATCCAATGTCAAAAATTAAAAAAAAAAGATGGCGGATCCAATATGGCGGACGAGTATGCTCAATAAATTTTAGATTTTTTTAAAAATTGGTATAAAGGGCTTTTCAGGAACGATGATAAGGAATCTGATGTCCAAAAGTTAAAAAACAAAATGGCGGATCCAATATGGCGGACAAGTATGCTTAATAAATTTTATCATTTTCCTCAAAATTGGTACAAGGAGGTTTTTGGAGTCGCTGATTACGAATCCGACGTCAGAAACTTAAAAAAACAAAATGGCAGATTCAATATGGCGAACGAGTATGCTAAATAAATTTGGGATTTTCCTTTAAATTGGTATAAGGGGGTTTTCAGGGTCGCTGATTACGAATCCGATGTCCAAACCTTAAAAAACGAAATGGCAGATCCAATATAGCGGACAAGTATGCTAAATAAATATTGGATTTTCCTTAAGATTGATATGAGGGGGTTTTCAGGGTCGCTGATTACGAATCCGCTGTCAAAAACTTGAAAAATTGGCGGATCCAATATGGCGCGCCACGTGGTGGTTCAAAATCCAAAAAAGCTAGCCAAAATATGAAGATTAGGCCGAATTTACACGAAAGTTAGTGAATTATAGTTTTGTGGGTCACTGATCACGAATCCGAAACTCATTTTACAAAAAACAAAATGACGGATCCAATATAGCAGGAGCGTTTTTGAAAAAATGACCAGATTTAAAAAAAAAGTTAACTTCAAAAGGTTTTTAAGGTCTAACTATAACGAATCTGTAATAAAATTCTTCAGACAAAAATGTCGGATCCAATATGGAGGACATGTATGTGAAAAAATTATTGAAATATGAAGAAATTCATTGTCTAAGAGTTTTTCGAGTCGCTAATTTCTGATTCAAAGTCGAATTCTCGAAAAAAGCGAATTAAAATCCAAAACGGCACATTTTTTAGTAAACTCTTTTTTCCAAATTTTTGAACGTGCGCACAACAAAATGATGCGTACACACGTGGGAGGGGGGGGGGGGTAACTTAAAAATTTCAAATGGGAACCTATATTTTTTATTGAACATTCAGATTCTTCATAAAAAATACATGAGTTTTATCTGAATTTTTTTTTCGATTTGCGCCATATAGCGCTGCATTGGCGAAAAATGACATTGTTGACTGTTCAAAGAATGCGCTTCCAAACAAAAAATGAAAAAGACGTGTTGACTGTTTTCAGGAGTGCTATTCAATTGTAATCAATTCAATTTGTAGCACCCCTTCCACCCACCTGGGAAAGGGGTAAGTGGAGTAGAAAAAGTAGGAAGCTCAATTTTATTTTTAAAACGCAAGCTTTTCATTTTGACTCCAATTACGTAAGCAGTCAATTAATTAACTACTTTCACCGTTGCCCAAGAACAACGACATTGACTTGGTAGTTATCTGTTACCTTTGGGATGCTTTTTCTCAACAAACGGACCATTTATCTTCTATATCTTTCGTTTGGAAACGTATTCCTTGAACAGTCCACAATGTAATTTTTCGCCAATGCAGCGCTATCTGGCGCGAATCAAACAATTTAAAAAAAATAAAACTTACGTATTTTTTATGGATAATTTGAATCTGCAATAAAAAATATAGGTTCCCTTTTCAAATCTTAATGTTACACCTCTTCCGCACCCAGGGGGTAGGGTGTGGGGTAAATTTTCGCGGAGTCACTTTTCCCCCTCGAAAATAAAAAGTTTTCATCACGGACATTTTTTTCGTTAGCTGCGTATTTCTTGAGATACTTAGATGTCTCAAGGTAAAAGAAACACCTGTATATAATTTATTTGAATGGAAGTCACGTCTGCAAGTCTCTAAAACTAATTTTCACATATGTTGCAAGTCAAAGTACACTGAATATATTATTAGTGAAAATAAGACCGAACCTCTCAAGACTTTTTTCTCTGCTTAATTTTTCTATAGGTTTCACATTATGGTAAATTGTCAAACCGATAACTTGTCATTCACTGTTATGTTTGTCACTTTCAAGAAATTCAAAGGACAGATTCTAAATTTTTTAACTTTTATGAGAAGATTCCATGTTGCGAAGTTTGAATCAAACAGTCCCACTGTTCAACCTATAGAAAGTGATATAGGCACCTATACACAATATAGGTTCTTGTATAGGTTGCTATAGGATTATAATATTATTTGTTATTTTCGATAACATATTATTAATTACAAATATGTAGCTCTTATAAACAACTAGTGCGTAGCACTTTATTTAATGTTTAAAACTTACATAGCTTTATTAACGCCTGAAAATAGGACAATCAAATTACCCATATTATAAAAGGAAAGTTTGCACATTTCTTAGCACAGGATGACCTCTCCCGCCACCGAACACAACAAAAAAGAGTTTAAGAAGGAAGGTGAGAAGCGGACCGGGACATCTAAGGCGGATAACAGTACTCCTGAGGAGGAAGCAACTGGAATCCACAGCATGAACCATCTCTCCAATGGCAATCGAAGTTTAAGTTCTGGAAGGAAAAAGTTTTTTTTTTATCTGGGTAGGCTGATGCACGCTGCAGGAATTTGTTGAATTTCTCGTTGGTTATGCTGTCCCGTAGGGCGTATCGAAAAAAATAAAGCTTTTTATTCGTTATTCTAATACGGATAAACACATTCTTTTGGGAGTTGGAAACACTCCCTTAAATCTGCAATAAACATAGAATAAATGTCGCCTTTCTCCGCATCGTAGATATCATAAAAAAAAAACAAATAACTTCTCATTTCAAGCGTGAAAAATTTGTTGACGAGATCTAGTTTACCAGAAAAATAGCTCGGAGCAAGTGAATTTACACCAGCATAGCAATACTGCCATTTATGTGCATTAAATGTGTTATATTTGCTATCGGGAATTTATTTTCAATATACTGCACATATTGTTTTTCATTTCATGATTAAATAAATTTTAAGTGTCTAATTGAAGTACAAATATTTCTCAGCATGCCTAAATTTGTGTCCGTATAGTAGGGTGGGTCGAAAAAAAATTTTTTTCGACTTCAAAAACGGCAGGGGGTGGAAAAATTTCGTTTTGTTATTGCAATAAAAAGTCCTAATAAAATTTGGAATAATGTGCTGTCTTGAGGTCCCTCCGAGCCTTTAAAGTAAAAAAATGAAGAACACAATTTTTCCATTTTAACGTATTTTTTTTTTATTCAATTAGGCCAACATTTTTTTTATATCATTACTTTATTAAAGAAACTATCTCGATGAAACTAAGGAAAGCAGTTGTCGCTTATGAGCTTATGATAATTAATAAAAAAAAAGAATTTTCTAGATTATTTTAGGTCACGAAATTAGTACTGATAATTCTTTGACCTTGCGGTGGTTGTTTAGCCTATGCTTTAACTATATATATATATAGTTAAAAGTTTGTCATAAGGACAACCGCAGGATTTCGCCGGGAGCGGGTGCTAATCTGAAAAATTGCACCCGCTCCCAGCGAAATCGCGGTAAAATTTCAGCTGTAACCACGTCTCACGACCGTAAGATAGGTGGTTACAGTCTGCGACGAACTCAATACGATGGTCCGGCAAAAGTCTCGTGCACCCTGAGGACACGGAGCGACCCAAGGACGACCGCCTTCTGTATTTTCCCCGCAAGTGTCTCAGCATTTGGTGACACGCAGGGATGCTTTTCAGGCTATTAACCAGTGAAACCTTGGC
>CAKNYM010045599.1:0-35252 GCA_932195095.1 Andricus curvator | reverse complement strand
GACTAGTATCCTAACACTCTTGTGCCTTTAACCAGTCTTAAAATACATAGCAAAATTCTACCGTTATATTATTTTTCACCATCATAAACATTCATAAACTTTCACAATGTTCCAATACTCTTCTCCTAACCCAACTTTTGTGTTTAAGAAGTAGGATTTCGGACATTTCGAATTTCCATTCGGCTGTCATGGTGTATCGCACTGTTTTATCTCGCGAGCAGCTTAGTCACGTGACTAGACTGGACTCGACTTACGACCTTACGGAAAATGCAAGTAGGCCGTTCTTGCACCCAACCGCTCAATTGTGTGTGGTACATTATGTTCAAATAAATATATAAGTTAAAAATAATAATATTATAAATTTAAAGAAGAATTTTTTATTTTTTATTAGCATAAATGGCTGGTTTGACAGTCTATGAAACAATCCTTGACTGTCTTCGAGAATTTAATATTGGAGTGTTGAACGACTTAAAAATTTGTCTGTGATATTTTGTTGATGGAGTCCAGGAGTGCTTCACTGACTACGCTGGACGCAATCTAAGAAGTCTTATATTTCTTCAAGCACTATTTGCGTGATTTTCAAATATGATATTTTCCAATTTTCAAATGCTTTTAGACCTATCCTAAAGTCACAGACTCGGTCAGTGAAAATTTCCACTTTTTTTTCGTGTAGACGTGTCGAGAAAGCTCTCAACACAGCGCCGTGGGGGAACTCGCGCTGTTGGACACAATATATGTTTACCGGCAAAGCCCGAAGAGGCGGCAAACCTAAGTTTGGCTAGGCAATGCGCGTATTGCGGATGCGTTTTAGGCAAAGTCCGAAATACTCTGTGGTTTCCGGCTTTGCCTGGAATTAATGCAGGCAGGATTCGTAATCTGGACAATTCGAAACGAATGTTTTGTTTTCTAACTTTGCCTATGACACATTTGGCACACCTAGGTTTGCCTAAATTTATTCCAGGCAAAGCCCGAAATCACAGAGTATTTCGGACTTTGCCTAAAACGCATCCACAATACGCGTTTTGCCTAGCCAAACTTAGGTTTGCCGCCACTTTGGGCTTTGCCGGCAACACATAATATTGTGTCCAACAGTGCGAGTTCCCCCACACCGCTGTGTTGAGAGCGTTCTCGACACGTCTACACGATCTACACCTCGCACAAAAAACTTGTTCATACAAAAATTGTTGGAAATTGAGTCCCCTGCAACTTTCCCATTTAAATGTGCCACTTAGTTTCAATAAAAATAGTGAAAAAGTTGATAAACTGCGCCACTTTCTTAATTTTCCATACTTTTTGCTTATTGTTAGCCACAAATAATTTTTTTACAACAATATCGATTCAATGAAAATTGCAGGGAATCAAATTCTCTACAAATTTGTTACTCGCCTTTTTTATCGAGAAATGCAAAATATGCGTGTAAATCGACGAAAACACAAAATCCAAGATGGCGGATACTTCCGGTAATCAATTCTTAGAAAATTATGTTATTTCTTCATCTACTCCGCGGGCGACACTTAACTGCGTCGAAAGTTCTCCGCCCGCGGTTTTTCGAGTGACAAAAGTCTAAACTGATTGGACTATACACTGTTAAAACAATCTGGTCGAAATTTAGTATACACGTGAGTAAAGTCATTTGCACATACCGTACATTAATTTTAATATACCATCATGTTGTAAAATTAATATACATGTATATTAAAGTCGGTAAAACAGAGTGCGTGAAAACAACAAGTTCTTTAATTCCTTCAGATCCTATCAAATATTAAAAAATAAAGGAATAACCTTGAATTCGTCGACTTAATTCCTACTTACAATTAAAGTGCAACGTACGGGTGGAATTCTTTCTAAAATTCGCTGTGAATGTTAGAATTTTAACGTGAGTACAGGTGCTTGGAGGTTAGGTTTCTCAATTATTTGTTTAATTGAACTTTTCTCTTAAAACCCAGTGTAATTTATATTTATCTAGGAGAAAATATTATGTTTGATTATTTATAATTGAAAATTGCTGCCAAAATTGTTTTTAATTTGTGTAAAGTGCAAATATCTGACTTTCCTGATAAATGATCAATATGCGGTATATGAAATTTGATAAAATAGTCTCTTCATGGCGATTTGGTATACCTAGATTTTAGATTTAATATACAAATGTATATTAAATGTATATCAAAATTGCAAACATTTTTAACAGTGTAGGGGGTCATTCACAAAATACGTGATACATGTTTCAGGAACTTCTGACCCCCCTCCCCCGCGTGATACTTTTTCCATTGTTCTTCACATGGAGAATGATACTTCGACAGACACCCTCCCCCCCCCCCCCCCCTGAACGTATTACGTATTTTGTGAATGACCCCTAGGAACTTTTCATGTATAAATACAAATAAATTCGGTTGTTTCTTTGTTGTATAGGCCAGGCCTGCCCAAGTAGGGGAAAACTGCTTATTTGCCAGATGGGAATTTAACACCAACACCGACCTCTACTCATTCAACTTCACGAGAGCGACCACCCCCCAAGCCTCTGGACCTGAGAAGAGGGAAGTGGTGGTGGAACTCGAACATGTGGCGAATGAGCAGTTTTCCCCTACTTGGGCAGGCCTGGTATAGGCTCATGATCTCGCGTATCGATCACGTTCTCCACGTATTTTGGCGCAGGAAACTTACTTGTCTGATAAGGAATTACCCTTTTTAAAAATTAGTCCAGCCGGGCCTTCTTCGTATCTAAAAGTAAGACGATGCCCTCACAATTTTCTGGATCTGTTTCACTTGCTGAAACAAACACAAATTTTATAATTGGCTCATCAGCCAACCATAATTGCCGGTCCCTCATGTGAATGACTATCCCAAACCTTTTCGGAAAAGTCCATACCTAGTAAGCAGTTATTTGCTAGACCAGGCATAATTTTCACTCCCAAGAAGTGCCTGATTCCCGAGAAAGTGATAGGCATGAATTTCCGGTATAGCATTTATGCTGGAAAGTCGCACTTATATTAATCTAGATGGCATCGTGGTCTGATTTGCGACTGCGCATTACGAATTTGCAGACGATACTTGTTTCCACTTGTTTAAAAGGACAGTTGACTGGTGTGTTGTGACGTCGGCAAATTATTGGTTTATTTTTTTAACGAGAGATGTTCATAAAGTACAGTAATTTGTAATGTCCCGAAGTTATTTTTGGGTAATGAACTTTTTAGTGCTCTGCTTCGTTGTTTTTCTAAATGTAGAAAAGCAGCAGGAACGTTTTGAATGTTTTGATGTGTGATTTGGAGGGTAGGATTTGATGTGTTGAATAAGTAACCAAAAAGGAGTTTGCTAAAATTAAATTGTGAAGGTGCATTTCTAATGGTTATAGGTATTTTGTTCCAAAGGCGAGCACCACGAATAACAAAGGACCTTTGCATTTTACACGTACGGTGTGGCTGAATTTTTAATACTGTTTTCCTTTCACGGAGTTTGGAATGTGTTGGTTGATCTTTGTCAATGAAATGAAAGAGGTTGAGAAGATAGTGCGGGGCTTCATTACTGAATAGGCTATAAAGTAAATTACCCATAAAAAATTGTCTTCTTTTGGCGACGTTAAGGAGTCCTGCTCTTTCTCTATACTGAGTAATATGTTCACTTTTGGGGATGTTATAGATGAACCGAATGCAAGCATTAAGCGTACGCTCAAGCTTAGCATTCAGCTCATCAGTAATATCGTCATATACCACACAGCCGTAGTCAAAGAAAGGAAGGATCATGCTTTTAACTAGGAGGATACGCGTTGAAGTAGGAAGTGATTCTTTATTCCTGTTAAGCTGTTGGAGGACTCTAAAGGTTTTCCTTGAGATATCCGCAACGTGTTCATTCCATGTAAGAGAGCGATTAAGAATATAGCCTAAATCTTTCACAGAATCCACAAAGGGAATGAGACGCCCATCGATCGAGAGAGGAGGCAAGGTTGCAATTGTTGCAAGTAAGCTCTTAAGAGTGGCAATAGGCCTGTACAGGGTAAAGCTTGAAATCATCAGCATATTTGTGATAGTTGCAATGTCGAAGTTCACTACCAAGTTCAGATGTATAAATATTAAATAGAGTAGGTGCAAGCGTGGAACCTTGAGGGACACCACTCTTAACCTCCCCACAGTCAGAACGTCGCCATTGTTGATTTGTACTCTTTCAGAACGATTACTAAGATAAGATTCAAACCACGTCACAGCCATATTTGAGAGGTGAAGTGATTTGAGCCCAGTCAATAGTAAATTATGGTTAACTGTATCAAACGCCTTAGAAAAGTCAAAAAGAACAACAACCGTTATTTCCCTTCTATCAATTGCCAGTTTAAGGTCAGAAGTTACTTTAAGTGTAACTGTAAGAGTACTATGCCTGGCACGAAACCCAGATTGCATTGGGTCCATTAAATTGTTAGTTTCAATATGTGCAGTAAGTTGCTGATGGACAATGCGTTTGAAAGGTTTAGACAAGGCACAGAGAATGGATATCGGGCGGAAATCTTTGGGAGAGGTAGGGTTAGAAATTTTAGGAACAGGGCGAATAATCGCCTCTTTCCAAGTATCAGGAAATATTCCCACCTGAAGAGATGCGTTATAGATATGCAAGAGAATAGGACAAATGACTGGTAAAGCTAAGCGAATCATTTTAATTGAAATACCATCAGAACCTTGAGCATTTGATTTTACCTCTAAGAGTTTTTTAATTAGGGTTTCTTGCGATATGTCAGAAAAGAATAATTTAGTATCATCAAAGGTAGAGGGAACTGCGAAAGAGGAAGGAGTGTTGTTTGCAAGAAGTGTGGGTTTTGTAGTGAAGGCTGTTAAAAGATCTGCGGGTGAAAAATTGTTATCAGGAGCCAAGTGTTTTGGAGGAATAAGTCCAAGTCGTCTTAAGAGAAACCAGATGTTTTCATTTTTATTCCTGTTTTTAATAGAATTGTAATTATATTGATTGTATGAATCCCTGATTTTGGTTTGAACTAAGTTTCTCAGTTTACGAAATTCGGCTTGAATAATACTATTTTTTGTTCCTTTAGCCAATCTACGTTTTTTCTCTCTTTCTTTCATCAAGTCTTTGATATAAGATGTAATCCAAGGAGTGGACTTCTTTTTTGCTTTAAGGGCATGAAGAGGCGCAAATTTGTCAAAAGCTGAAGTTAAAAATTTTGTGAGATAAATAACCTTTCTATTTATATCTTTTTCAATAAAAATTCTTTTCCAATCATAAGTGGAGAGGTGCTCAAGAAATTCGGCTTCATTTATATTTTTAAGATTGCGTATAGACAGAGGAGATAAACTAGAGGAAGGATCAAAGGAGAACTGGTATTGAATGCTGATAAGGTCGTGGTTTAAGAGGAATGAGATTGAGTGTTGAGCAGAAGAAAATACCTTGTCTAGATCATCAACAATCATCATGTCAATCCATGTACTAGAATGATCGGTGTGGTGCGTAGTATTATGTGGAACTATAGATAATCCGGCGGAGAACACTACTGATTTTAAATAGTTAGTTAAATTGTTGGTGGCATTAAGATTTGTGTTTAAGTCACCAGTAAGTACAATGTTATTATAATTTGGTATGAGGTCGAAAATATCAGTCTCAAGTTCCCTACAGTAGGAGGCATTAGGAGGTTTGTAAATCACACCCACCAACATGCTGTCATGAGACGAGGATACCTTGATAAAAAGGTATTCAGCAATAGGGTAATTGGCAGGAGGACTCATTCCAACCCGTACACCCCTTAAGCTGTCATGAATGTAGAGACAGACCCCACCCCCTCTTCTCTTATCTCTATCTCTGCGGAAAAGTGTGTAATGATCAAGTGCTATGAGGCTAGATGGAATGTTAGGCGTAAGCCAGGTCTCAGACACGGCTATGATATGGAAGGAACAGGACATAAAATGATGTTTGAATTCGTGGAAATGGGCAGGTAAAGACTGAGCGTTAACGTGAAAAATATTTAAGGTTTCCATTTATACAGTGATAAGAAACGTTCAAGTATGATTAAATATAGAAATGTCTGAAAGACGTTAACCAACAAAATCCAGTTCACATAATTACAGGTGAAAACAGGGAATAATGCACATATAAAGGTAAAAATTGTAAAAGCAATAAGCATTATAAAATTAACATGACAATTATTCAAGATATCCATTGAAAATGTAATATGGTTAGTTTTAAGTTGCAAGTTACCTGAAAGAATGGTAGCACATAGGAAAAGATAGTAGAAATAGAAATAACATGATCAATAACCAACAGAGCCCAAATTAAGTAATTACAAATATGGCTAAGCAGAGTCAAATAGCGAGAAACAATCTTGGTTATTTTTATAGAATCTCGTGCAGTCGATACAATAATAGATCTTTCAGATAAAAAATGAAACACAATATAGTCAGGATTAATTTGATTTAACAGATGTTTTTGTAGATCATAATCATAAACTTGTTTTTCTCTAACAAAAAATGCCTTCAGCTGTAACCATGATCAGTTAAGGGCTTTGTAACTAGGACCCAATCCCAAAATTGAATTGCCTCATTTTACTCCATAAATATAAGAATAACCAATTTTTTAGATAATTAGTGCCTATTCCTGTTTTGAATGAAATCTGTACCTTCGACGAGAAGAGCTTGGCATTAGCTATACTAAAGCAATCTGGCACTTGTTATCGCCTTCTGAGCAAAATATTCATCCTTCCAACTCGTAGATCTCTCCGTCAGTTTCTCGCGCAAGTAACATTCAAACCTGGAGTTAATAAAATAAGCGTGCAACATTTGAAAGAACAAGAGGTAATAATGGATGATATCGATAAATTGTGCATCTTATTTTGGGATGAGATGTCTACAGAGGCTCATATTTATTATGACGCAAAACTGGATAAAATAATTGGCTTAGAATATTGGGAAAATCGCCGCACTAATATATTTGCTGACCACGTGCTAGTATTCATGCTGCGAGGTATAGGAAAGAATAGTTGGAAATTTCCTTTTGCCTATAACTTTTGCAAGTATGCAACAAAAGCAAATCAGTTAAGCAGATGCATCAAAGACGTTGTAAAGGCCGTCACGAATGCTAACTTTAAAATATTAGCTACAGTTTGTGACCAAGGTCAAACGAACATTTCCTGTATTCATTTGCTTTTGAAAGAGACCAAAGTGAACTGTGCGAAGGAAAATCGAGAATTTCGTAAGTTCAGATATCTATCTCTTTTTTTTCACTACAATACATTTTATGTTATTCCTTATAATTTACATTTTTTTTTCCGGAGGCCTCATTGAATTATACGGGGAAAGCATGATCCCTCTTTTTGATGTCCCGAATTTATTAAAAGGCATCAGGAATAACCTTTGAACAAAAGATGTTCAGATCATTCTGAAAGACGAACGGCGGGCGAATACCTCCTAAAAATTGGAGCCTTATTTACTAGATAAAAAACTTCTTTTAGCTTGTCAGAAGGAACAAGCCATTGTCGGAGATGTAAACAGCGAAACGAATCGCTTACTAGCTTCTTGGGATATTGTCGAGTTGGCTTACGACATTGATTGTAAATCTTTGAACAGGATCTGCCGAACCGTTCCGAAACTAACAGAAGGTCACATAAGGAAGAAAAAGATACGAAAAATGAGAGCCTACCCCGCCGCAAATGTTTGCAGCAGATCACTTGCATCTTCTATACGCCTACTGACCGCCACGCAAGGTTCGTTGAAATACAATGCAGTAACATTAATTTTTATGTGCAGCGTCATTCATGCAAATAAATACATTTTTAATTCATTTTTTAATAGGAGGTGTTTCCACGACGGATGACCTTAAGACGATGCCTAAAAAAGAAGGCATAGTTACATCGGAGGTACTAAATTTTGTGAATGATATGTTCGATTCTACAAACGGTTCGATAAATATGGCAAGAAAGGACAGAAATCTACTTAGCTCTGCTGTGACGGAGAGTTCTCTTCATGCGGACTTCTGGGGTGAAGCAAGGAAATGTCTCCTTGAAAATGTAAGATTTGTGAATAAAGTCACAAAGCATCCGGTATCAGTGCCTCCGTTGCGAAATTGGGCTTCGACGTTAAACGGATTTCAACAGCTCCAAAAATCATTGAAAAGACTTTCTGTACAAAAATTCTCACTGCGAAATGTAATCCAGGACCCGGTAGAAAATTTTATTGGCATGATCAGAAGCCATGGAAGGTGAAATGTGAATCCCACAGCCACACAATTTCAAAACTCTTACAAATCGCTCTTAGTAAATAATTTAACATCAGCTGATACAGTAAAGGGAAATTGTCAGAAGGATGAGGACGTAGGTCTCTGTTCGCTTCGAAATTTTGTAGAGACAGCTGCAGAATTTGAAAAAGAAAACTGCCAAGATACCGATGGTGAGGAGAGCACTTCCGTCCTTTTTCCAGATAACAATACTCCAATAAGTGGAAGTGTCATAAATCCTAAAAGAATTGTTACTAAAGTTCTCGGAAGATCTGAGTGCAAGGACTGCGCTGCATGTAAAACCAGTTTTTCCGATCATCACTCTCTAAAGAAAGTTTTCCGCGACGCTCATAGTTGCTTAGAAGCTAGCATGCCAAATTTTTGTTTTAAATATGAATTAGTCAAAAATGTAAAATTGCCTCTCACCTCAAGTCTTGATTTCAGTTTTTTCAAGTGTCCAGAGCACTCAAAAAAGTTAATTGAACTTTTTAGTTACGCTATTGCAGAGGAATTTGTTATATGTTGGTGCAACTTCATGAATAAATTATTAAAAGGAAAAGATTCTGGGTACAAAGCACAAGCTCTATTGGCGAGGCAAGCAGTCCAACAATATAGAAAACGCTTATAAAAGATCTTTCGCGATGGTCTATGACTTTTAATCTGTGCTGGCTTTTTCACTATATTTTACGTACAAATTCTCAGTCCAAAGTCGTTATTTTAACAATAATGTTAAACTTTTCTACTTAATATATAAGTATTTATTAATATCGTTACATATTTATTACTATATGGATATATGTAACAATTTCAAAGTTTATTAATACTCCTTGTGTAAAATGTTATAACTTTTAACATGTTTTATACTTCTTTTTAAAAACTTTAAAAGTACTGCGTACATCTTCCACTTGTTGCAGTTGAAAAACGGATTTACATTTAAAAACTGTCTGAAATTGTATAACTTTAGAGACTCTAGATCTCTTTTGAACTTACTGTTTAAAACCTCGATATAATCTATGTGAATTTCTTATTTATTCCTTGGTACTACTCATAATCATGAATGTATAATTGTATAATTCTATTATTCACAATACATTGCCATATATGACCATAAAGTCTTCGTCTACATACTTATCACCGTTCCATTCTTCTGTTATATATAATACAGTAGTATGGAAGTGTTGACTCAAATATCAGAAGTTTCAAAATGAATGAGAATTTACTTTTAAATTATTGTTTATTCTCAATTTTCTGATATTTCAGTAAATGCTTCCATCATTTGGATGATTATATAATTAAATAGATTTGAATTTTCCTGCTACAGCTGCCATATTGAACGCTAGTTACTGGATATTAATGTAGGTAGCATTCCGAACATTGTTCCACCTCTTCAACGTGTGCGAAACCTCCCACTGGTACCGTTGGCCATCATAGCCGCGCCCGATTTGGTGCAGTCATCCTTATGACCGCGAGATTTTAGAGTTGCTGAACTGGCTAAACCGATATAAGTTTGTGATGAATTGTGACCATTAGTGAATGGAATTCGGCACCACCTATTCCAATTTGAATGTAGAGATGCGACAATGTATCGATTTCGAAGATGAAATTGACTTCAGGTTCCTCATTCTGATTATCCTTCGTGTCCACATTGGTGAAGAGTCCATTCAGTCTGGAATTTAAGGACGGTTCGGACGTGGAAAGATTAATCTTCTTCAAAATTGAATAAGACAGTTTACTTTCCAGCTAAGTTCGTGAATTGAGGGTTGAATCAAGTCTCAGAGGTGGCCTGTCTTCTGTGACCTTGACTGAATTAAACTTCTCCATTTTGTTGATAATTTGGATCGAAGTCCCTTTTTGAATTAGTTGACCTGATCGGATCCAAATTTAAGTTTAGGGTCTGCTTAGAAGTCACGGGAGAAGCATCGTCTCTACATCTGCCCTTCTTTACCGGTTTCCCTTGCAGTAGTCTAAATTACAGTCCTGCTTAATCCTGTCATGTTTACCGCAATTATGGCAAAACTTTATTCAGGCGATTGGACACGACTTCCGCCTGTGGTCATTTCCTGCGCAATTAAAGCAGGAGGGTTGAGCTTTGGGCTTGATTTTCGGATTCCTAGCCCTGTTTTGACTCCAGAACTGTGACAAATTTGAAGGTTGCGTTTTATCTCATGGAGACGCTTTTCCATTATCCTGGTTAGGTTTGTGATTCCTTGAGCCATCACCATTAGCAGGTTTTCCAGGGACTCTATCGTGGTACTTGAACCATTCGACTGGTTTCCCGCTCTCTTTCTGGTCCCAGTAGATGGTTTTGATCGCTTACAATACGCCAACTCCGAGAAGAGAGACTCGTCCGGGCTTGGTGGGAGGCGTATCTCTGATTGTCGAACGGAGGTTTGTTCCACCTCCTTGGTCAACCACATCAGACCGTTGTAATAGTTGAATTCGAAGCGGCGAATTTCCCTGCGTGATTCCGGCTTCATGTTTCAGTACGCCCAATCCATTTGCTCTTCTAAGGTGATGGGCGATTGGAAGTTCAGAAAGCGTCCCTGGAGATAGACCAGGAAGTCGGTGGTTCTCTCGTCCGTACATTGTTAGCAGCGAGACTTTAAAATGACTGCATGTGGACCAAACATTATAGTTCTGGCGGTGCCATTGGAGCGCTAAACCGGCAAGAAGAAACAAAATAGCGATGAGTAGCTCTTTTTCGTCGAGACCGGAAACCGTGAGACCTTCTACTACACGAGGCAGAAAGTTCTTAACGCTCCTGTCATTGTCTCCTGTAAAAACAATTCCCTATTTTTTGACCAACGAGTCAAGAGACTTGGGCGGACCTCGCTTACTACGCATGGGTTGTGAACCTCCACGGTTCGTCTTTGTGACATCCCCGATACCGGAGGAATGTTTCTATTCAAAATTGCCATCTGGCTTACATCCTGATGGCAGCCTTGATGATGGTTGATGACTCCGGACAGCTGATACCCGTGTGGATTATGTTCATCAAACGGAGTAGCGACTGACCTTAAAACGGTCAGAACTGGATTATCACCCCGCTCGGTCAAGAAGTCTCCAATCGATGTTATTGTCAATTAAGAGTTTAAGTTATATTCAGCTGAAACGGTTGAATTTATTATCGAAGCTAAGTACAGGTCAATTAACCCACTGCTTGCAGCGTGTTCACACTAATGAGATACGGGCTTGCACTTGAGTCTACCGTGGCCTCTACTGGCCTACCACGAATTCTGATTGGTAAAATCATTTGAATCCCTTCAGAATCCGAGCTATTACTTAAGTTTATATATCCGACCTCTAGGTCAAGTTATTAGTTTATTTAGTTCAATAAGTAAAAATTCGGAATTTTTTATGTGTAAACATCTTGGACCTCGATATGGGGAGTCGCGCCTGATTCAAATGAAGCCATGGCTGGAAAGTGTAACGCAAGCCTCGGACACACGCGTTGTGTCTTATGTCACAGACATAATTAAAAACACATAATTAAAACCTCTTAAAGCATGTTCAAAGAATAATTTCCACCCAATAAGTTTTAATTTTGACAACCCACCTCCCTTTCAAACCATTGTTATTGTGCTTCGAAAGTGGCCCAAAAACTGCAAAATAGCATTTTTCTATTAAATTCATACTAAAAACGGTATTCTTTACATTTTTTTTAACAAGAATTATTTTTAATTGATAAGGGACGAGTTTGAAAGTATTTTGTAAATAATTTTTAATTATTCAAACAATTATTATTTGTTTAAGAATTATATTTTTCTTAAAATCGTGGAAAATTATTGTTTTCGAGATATAAGTGATAGACTTTATGAATGGTAAGAATATGTTTTGTTTTTTACATAATTGGTCATTACACTGTAAAAAATCTTTTGTGATATTTATAATTAGATTGTAATTTCACGAGCAGTGTATTTTAAATTACAATGTATAACCTGGTAAATATACCAATGTCGCTCCGAAATTCACGATCTACTCCAACTTCACCCCATGGAACAGTATGAAATAACTGTCCGATGTAAATTTACTATGTCTGACGATGGAAATTATTTGATCAGCGTGGCACGTAGTCAATTTACGTTAGTGAATAAATTTAAATATGCTTATAAATTAACACTTTTTTTGGTAAAGTTGCAGTATCTAGCATAATTTCACACACGGGTAGTATTGTTACATCTTGGCATCCTGAGAAATTACAAACAGGACATAAATCGACAACCCATCGACAAACTGACAGAAAGACATGGCTCTTTGGACTTTATCATAAAATTACGTCTCAGAGCCTCTAATATTGCTCTAATAGTGATGAGTTCTATGTGAATAAAAAAAAATATGTCTTTTTTATTCAAAACGATACCTGAGAAAAGTAATATGCGCTTTATTTATCCTGATACAGTGTTTGAAAATTTATAACCTCACGAACATAACGTCAAAATTGAAATGTGGTCCTGACAATTTACGTCCTGCATTTTTTTTTACAAAACTGAGTAAATTTACATCGTCGCACGTAGGTCAAATAATTTCCATCGTGGTACGATGTAAAATTACACCAACTTTTTTTACAGTGTATTTAAACAATTTCCATTTGTTTAAACAATCTTTTCTCCCTTAAATTGTAACAAGTTATTATTCTCTGGAATTTATATCACAAAAATAATAATTTTCCACGTCTTACAGAGAAAAATATATTTTTTATGTCATAATAATGAATTTTCCATAATGAAATTTCAATTTTTATTATTCTTCTTCATGAAATATAATTAGCCTAATTCTAAATGTAGATGCGTAACATAAGTGAGACACAATGTGTTCTTTTAGAGAACTCATGTCGGTCCGCATCGGTATTTTATAAACAAAGCTTGACTAAGCAGGCAAAGGAGAGAATGCGTTTTAGGAAATAAAGTAGTTTGAAGAATGAATCAAGAAATTTTTTGAGTGTTCAAAATTATATCATTTTTAAACAATTTTAGATTGAAAAACTACAATTAAAGATTTTACATTATTATTGAAACATTCAAATTAAAAAATGTCACTTATCGATTAAAAATTAAAAAAAATGAAACAATGAAAATTTTTAAGTTTGCATTCAGCACTCTGACATTTTAATGATTCAAGGCTTATTTTATTTAAAATAATTCAATTTCAATTTGTTTATTTTTGAATATTTATTTTTTACTTTTTTATTTTAAATTTATTATAACAGACATAGCGAACCTCAAAGCCTGTCCAGAGTTCTTTCAGAGAAATCATATTGGCCCGCATCAGTATTTTATAAACAAAGCTTGACTAAGCAGACCTGGAAGAGACTGCGTTTTAAGAACTAAAATAGTTTGAACAATCAATCAAGAAATTTGTATGTGTACAAAATTATATCATTTTCAAACAATTTTAACTTAAAAACAGTACAATTTAGTGATCATAAGTTGTTTCTTCACAAATCTAAATTGAAAAATGTCATTTACGAATTAAAAATTTAAAAAAATGAAGCAATTAAAAATTAAAAATTTACATTCAGCACCCTGAAATTCGAACGATTCGAGGTTTATTTTATTTTAAATAATTCAATTTTATTTATTTTATTTTTGAATATTTGATTTATAATTTCTTATTTTAAATAAACAGTCAAATATTGTTAAATATTGAAACAAAAAATTGTTAATTAAAAATTTTCAAACTGAATGCTTAAAAAATTAAGTATTTTAGGATGCAATAATGTTCGAATAGAATTTGAAATTTAATAAAAGCATTTAATTATGAATATATTAATTAAAATATTTTTGAAAATTGAAAAAAGATTTAAAAAAATGCTTATTTCAGAATTCATTGATATTTTCGGAAACATTAACATTTTACGTTTTTTCAAACAACTTCTAATAAAATTTACACATACTGGCTTTCATTTATGCCCATAAAACGGGTACTTTTATCGCCTTTCATGCAATAATTGAGACAAAATCTACAGTTTATTATTATTAAAACTAGGGTGCTTGTCCAACCTATTGGAAAATAGATGTCCAGAAACTTTTGCACGACATTACATATAAGAGAAAATCAATGTTTATACTCCTATATGTGCGTGAGTTATTATTGGCTTTATGTAAAATTTCAATTTCAGTTAACGTTTACCGATGATGTTTACACATAAATCTGTCTTGGGGCGTAGTTTAGAACGCACGTGATGTTTTTTTGTTTTTTTTAATTCCGAACTATTATTTAATTGGAGGTTATCGATCCTCGATACCAAGAAGGCAAATTCATTGCTTTGTCATTAACAAATAGCAATCCGGATCATACAGCCCAATACAAACTATTATTTGAATTGTAATCACTGATTTCAAAGGTCAAGCTGTTTATTTATTTTTTTATTAAAAAAACAATTCGGATCATACTGTTACGTCTTGAATAAGACTTACTCACCTCATCATAAAGGACTTAATACTAGAACTTACCCTACTTCCTCCTTTTTTGATTTCTAAATTTGGTTAAAAATAGAAATCATGGATCGAGGAACAAGCAAATACAAAAGATTGAGATAGTCGATTTTATGATATAAAATGATAATTATTACGTAATTTTTACAAATTGTGAATTCGCGAATGTTGATTAAGTTTTTTATTTACTGAATTTTAAGTTGATTTTCACAACATGGAACTTGATGAATTTGTCCCAATTCTCGTCTTGATGTCCACCCTTAAAAAAAAGGAAAGCACTTTAGTGACGAGATTTTTTATGAGTTTGAAAAGAGAAATAAGGGATAGCAATGTTAAAGCAAACTTACCGAAAATCTTGTTGAGCTCTCTCTAGGAACGTTTAATTATCCTGTATTTTTTTAGTTTTAAGGTGCCCAGTAGTTTCTTTGTTGATCCACTCCTTTGAATACGTTTAGTGACTCCGGAAGGATACGGGTCCAGGACTCAGCGTGATCTCTTTTGTATAAATATACAAAGGTGGTTGTAGAACTTGTTGGGAGGGTTTTCTTATTTATTTTGAGAGGTCACTGACTTTAGTTTGAACAATTTGAGTAGTTCTAGATTTAGTCTACTCACTTTTGAACTATTTTCACTGATTCTAAGTTTATGAATGATTGACCCCTTTTTACTAAGTCCACACTTTTGTTTTTGTTGAATTTAAATTTTAACACGTTCCGGAGAGTTTTTAACAGCGATTCGTCGGTAGAACTAAACTTTTTTGTAACCCTGAAAAACATGGGTATATATAGGCAGAAAATCTGATTAGGGGTGGAAGAATAGTCCCTTCGTGGACCATTTTCTGACAAGATTTATGGCATTCTTGACCCAGATCCTGGAATAGTGCATAGGTGGGAGGCCACGCGCCGGTGTTTCCGATGCATTTTATTCAGGGGTTGTCGCCCGCCACATATCATTGTGACGTTTATGGCCTTTTCACCAATTGGGCCACAGTAGATGGGCCTCGCGTGTTCCTTCGTGGGGCTTCCGATCTTCAGATTGGTTGTGAAGTCAATGACCGCGCATTCACATTTGTATTATTTCATATTTCTTAGAATTTGACATGGAATTTATAATAGGATTCGGAATATAAATAGCAAATGTTTATAACAATAATAATTTATAATAATAGATCATGGTGATTAATAATAAAAGACATAAAGATTAATTTATAAATAACGCAATATTCGGATATATATATATATATATATATATATATATATATATATATAAGGTGTTTTGTATATCTATGGTCGGTAAGGTAGGGTGCTTATGGTAATGATATATTATAGGTTATGAATATTTTATATAATTGATATTGATAAGTGGTTATTATTATAAATGAATAAATATAATGTATATATAACGGTCACAGGTCGTGATACTTCAGTTATCTATAAGTGTTGTTCAGGGAATATATTCAAAGAATACTCGTATGGTAATGATAAATTGTAAGTTCTGAATATTTATTACAATTTGATATTGATAAATCATTATCATTCTAAATTAGTAAATATTATATATATAACGGTCACAGGCCGTAACAATACTGCTCAAATCGGAACTATCATTTAATTCGAGATTATCGATCATCGATATCAAACAATAAATTTATTATTTTTCTATTGAAGAACAACAATTCGGATTATACTTGTAAAGTCGACATTATCATTCCAATTGGGTATGATTAACATCAAAAATCCATTTATTGATTCCTTATAATAACTAAACAAGAATTCGGACTATACTTTCCGACTCCAAATTATTGTTTAACTATCGATAACTGACTGCAAAGGTCGAGTTAATATTTGTATTATTCCTAATAAATAACAATTCGGATTATTTTTCAAAATCCGAATAATAATTTTTATTTTGGCGAGATTCTCTTTGTGACTACCGAGTGTACGATACTCGACCTTAAGGTCAAATGAAGCATCAACCTTAATGACGTCATTCATGCCCCACGTTGGCTTGCGCCATTTATGTCCTTTATTTTAACTTTTTAAATATGTTATTAATTTATATTTCACGATTTTATAAACTGTTGTTGCCCATGATTGCAAGATACTAGTTACGGTCACTAGTTGACTGAGCTGGCGCTACTAACTCTATGGGATACCTTGAGGGGAGAAGTCAGGGGTGACATCATTTGGCAAATAATTCACTTCACACATGGCTAGACTTACAATTTTTTATATAATCAGAATAACACGAGTACATTAACGACCGATTCGCCGATTCTTACGAAATCCTTGTTATCAAATAAGCAATTAACTCGCAAACTAGACCGGGTGTCCCCTTACGAAAAGATATGACAGGAAAAAAATGACAGGTGTGTCATTTTTTTCCTGTGAATTTTTTCCCTGTAGTTTTTTCGCGACGACAGGAAAACGACAGGGAAAACAACAGAAAAACGACAGGAGAAAATGACTGGCCCTAATTGGTCATAATCAATCAATTGTGGAATGTGTTCGATTTGCCATTTTAAAGCCTTCTTATCCTTACAAAGCGCTAAAGTTAAGTACCACCGGCAACAATTTCGGACTATTTCAACTTTTTTCATTCCCTTAACAAGTTCACTGCGTGCTCTCAATTCCATGGTCCAACAAAGAATGGTCTCGCCACGCGCATCTAAAAAAGAGTGAACCAATGAAAGGTTCCGTAGGTTGCGCGTGGCGAGACCATACTTTGTTGGGTCATGGAATTGGGAGCACGCAGTGAAGTTGTTGAAGGAATAAAGAAAGTTGAAAATAGTCCGAAATTGTTGCCCGTGGTACTGAACTTTAGCGCTTTGTAAGGATGAGAAGGCTTTAAAATGACAAATCAAACACATTCCACAATTGATGTGTTGGAAGAGAATTCGGAATTAGACACAGGCTACAAAAAGGTATTTCATCATGAAAATCCCCATAATAGTTTTGTTTTGCTAGTGATTTTTTAAGCTTTACAGGAAAGTTCAAATAGTTCACTAATAAATCTGCAAGTCGTCGATACTTTATAATGTTCAGACGATATTATTATAAATTATGACCAATTAGGGCCATTCATTTTTGGCTGTCGTTCTCCCTGTCGTTTTCCTGTGGTCGCGAAAAAACTACAGGGAAAAAATGACAGGAAAAAAATGACACATCTGTCATTTTTTTCCTGTCATATATTTTCGTAAGGGTCACTTGACGACTTCCGTCAATTCTACCACATATTTACTTTAACCCAATTAAAACTTCAATTAACAGGCAGAACGATTACAGATCTCTCCGAAATTCATTACAGAATTTAACGAGAGTTTCAAGCAGCCCCCTGCATCTTCCCACCCAAATGTATACGAAAAAAATTACGTGAGAGTTGACTGCCGCCGAGTGGCGGCGCTGACCGTTCATTGGCCCTAGATTCAAAAAAATGCATGGGAAAATCCATAAAAATTTAATTATCTCCTGATTAAAACTATTTTATTGCATTTTGTCATACAAAACAATAATCTAAGAAGATCTTCATATTGTCAACAAACATTTATTCTATTCAAAAACGTTAAGAAATGCACTTGAGGCAAAAATCTAAACTCCAAATTCTGGCGGTAATTGCATTATTTGTGTCATGTTCCTTATTTTATCATTGTTTTGCGTTAATTTAAATGCAGAGTCATATCCTTGTCAATTGTGATTTCTTTTTGATAAACGGATTCCACATGGCCGGTTTTTCCCTTTCTTGCAACCAGTTTGTGAAAATGTATAGCCGGAGTGCTATTTTCACCCCAAGAAAAATTTTTTCTTCCCCATGAAATTGGGATAGAAATTATTTGGTCATTATCAAATACTTCTTTAAATACGTCTTTTTCTGTATCGGAAAGATGTGAGGCATGATCTGGAAAATTATCATGAGAAAGTTCATTATTAGAATTTTCCTTTTCATCCTCCACTTCCATTCCTTTTCGTTTCATTGAAATTGTCTCATCTTTTTTTTCTTTTTCTTCAGCCTTTCTCTTTCGACAAAAAGATCGTCTTTCAGCCTTTGGCTTTTCAGAACGGCCAAGTAGTAAGGTCGGTATAGCTTCTTTTCGAAGTTGAGGTCTCTCATAAGTGCTCTGAAAAAAATTCTGTATGTATCTACAAATATACTTTACTTATTTTTCTATTAATGTATTTATAACTTATTATATTAATTTTTTGTCATTTATAAATTTTGTAATTTAAATACATTATTTTTATCTGCGTTGTATTATTTTTTATTTTTAAATTTATGTTTCATAAAATGATGAATTTAAGTTTTTAATTTCTATTACTTTAGAAATTCTATGCAATTCAGTAAAACTATGAGCTAATAAAAGTAAGGAATCTAAATTAACAAAAAATTTAAACTTATTTTTTTAAAGTTTAAAACTCTATTCTAATAACAAAATTGTTAGAAATCAGACTTTTTTTTCAACTTCAACACAATCCAATTTTATAACAAGCTCATATTAACATCAATCCAGAACTTTAAAAAAATATTATTTCTCATCTCTTCTTTATTTCAGACACCTTACATTATCTATTTTTTAACTTCTATCACACAAAATGTTTATAACTAAATATTTGAGACATTTATTGCGGCGCAAAAAAAATTCATTGCACAGCTACATACAATTAATTAATATTGACACATCAAACTTTACTATATTATGAAATTAATTGTTAATATTTCTATCAAATAAATTTTTTTATTTTAAACTAATATGGTAAATAAACAACATGCTCGAAGTACTTACTCTTCCCAAAACTGTTACTCCATCGGGCGCGTAGGTTAACCTCTCTTGAAGGATATCTTCTGGCTTGAAATGCTTTTCGCAAATCGCATGACCTGCTTTTAATTTGATGTCATCCCGAAGGATAGCAATTTGCCATAATTTTATTGTATTTTCATCCTTCGGTACAATAAAAAAATGAAATTTATCGGAGCAAGACTTATATCCGGATTTCCACCCAAAACAGACACACTTCACAATTTTTTGCACTAATGTTTTTAGACATTTGTTTCTACACCTGTGAACTTTATCCAGTACCGTTCAAGAACTCGAAAATTTGCAAATTTACAGAGAAAAGCTTAAAAAACTACATTTTATAATGTGATTTTTGTGTAAGTCGGCCCAATGAACAGTCAGCGCCACCATGGCAGCCAGTCCCAATTCATGTCATTTTCATTTCAGAGATCACGGAGTAATAATAAGGAGACCGATCTCCATATATGCGTTTTGACGGTGCAAACTGTACATTTATTGCCTTCCCTCAGGTGTCTAAAATATTGGCGCATGCGCACTGCGCTTTACTATCTCTTTTTCTCCCGGGAAAAAAGAGATAGTATATCGCAGTGCGCATGCGCCACTACTTGAATTATGGTACAGATACCGCAGTCAAAACTCGAGGCGCTTTGCACAGCATGATCGGTCTCCTTATTATTGCTCCGTGTCAGAGATGCAGGGGGCTGGTTTCAAGTGACATGGCGGCGATAGGCTATGGACACGCATCGCCATGCTCCAAAAATTCGATCGTCTTTTTAAATTACAGACCCGAGAAACTGATCACAAGCTTGGTGATTAAATCTTAATATCGCGAATTAATACGACGGATTCAACGAGACAACGACCATGAGTACGACCATTACCGCTGACAGTGAAGATACCGGAATCCGCGATCATTCATTAGACTTTAAATAAAGAAACCATTCGACACTTTTACATCCAGATTCAATCAAAAACGCTTGAGAGGTATATGGAACTGTACCCATAATTCGGCGTTTGCCACTATGGAAACCTCGTCCGGTCATTTTGATTTTCAAGAGCAACTTAGAAAAGAAACCAGTGCTCGTAGCCGATACAAGACAGAATAAATTTTAGGTATTCACTTCCGCCTTCTTTGCTAAAAACCAAAAAAGTGCTTTTGTGCATGATATGATTCGTCGGCCCAACATTAGTACGAGTCTTAACCTACAGATGGCCATATCCGTATGATTTCCAGTCCTTAGAAATTGTTTATTTCGATGTAAACAGAGGCCGGACTCCTATGGCTGTATAAACATTAAAAAAATCAATCAAAAATTCCTTCTCCAAAAATCAGTTGAAGTTTTAGTTTTTGAGTTATTAAATATTTAAGCTGAACCAATCGTTGAAATCACGCTCACGTACGCATGACTGTTTATGCCGCGCTCGTGATTGGTCGAGCTTAAATATTTTATAACTCACAAACTAAAACTTCAACTGATTTTTGGAAAAGAAATTTTCGATTTACTTTTTTTATTTTTATATACCTATATAAGGTAAACGTCCCAGTAATCGCCACCATAAGAGATTTCCTTGACTTCAAATATTTAGAAAATTGTTTTGGAAGGATTAGTTAAAAAATTATTGGTACTGATTGAAGCATTAAACATCCTAGAATATTATAAAAATTGGTTTTACGTTATATTTAATATTACTTCTTATTGATAAACAATTAAAAGTCACAAAGCACCGATGTCCCAGTCACCGCCATTTCCAAATCTGCCATGTACTAGTAATCGCCAGTCGTTGTCCCAGTCTTCGCCAAAAAGGTAAAGTTTTCTTGAAATCAGTTTTTAGTGATTTGGACGTGTATTTCAAGTGTATCTTTGTATTTTAAGTATACTTTAATGAAATGAAAGATGTATTGTTAGTTTTATATTGATTGAGAGATTGAGGCCTCCGAGATGAAATCCGTCGAAACATAACCTCAAAATCGAATCTTCTGATAGTTCCAATACGTCTGATGGCCATTATAATAATTAATCATAATAAAAATGAATTTTCTTTTAAAATTTTAATTTTTATTTCAATTAGAAATATTTTCGAATAAAATTAATATTTTATTTATAAGAAATAAAGTGGTCTCAAAAATAAATCGAAGTAAATATTTATTAGAATTTTTATCACGATAAGTGATAACTACAATGATGAAATTCTTTTATAATACTGAATATTATAATTAAAAATTATTAACACTTTCCTTTTTAAAATAAAATTCGAAAAATAATATTGAGTTGTATAAAGTCATATAACATAACTTTGTTCTATAAAATGGCTACATAATACAACATAATTACATGGGATGCAAAAATTTACACACTGGTAATTTGTATACCCTGTAAAAAGGAGAGCATTGAAGTAGATTATATGGCATTGAAAAAATCGTACACTTTAATGCCTATAAATCCAAACAAATTCCGTTTTTGTCCGAATGCGCTTCATGGCATTAGACAGTTTTTGTTCGAATCATTTTGAATCACACACAAAAATTATGGCATTAAAGTGGCTTCTCTGTGATGCCGTTGATTTAATGCCATTAAATGCACTTGAATGACCGTATCAGTTTAATGCCATGCAATGCCTTCAGCGATCGAAGGCATAGAATCAAACCAATGCCGTTCAATGCTGTTGAATTACCAAAGAAGTCGAATGCCATTTAATGCTTTTTCCGACCGGATATATCCAATACAATCAATGCATTCGAATGCCGTTAAATCAACATTCGGACAAAAACGGAATTTGTGTTGATTTATAGGCATTAAAGTGTACAATTTTTTCAATGCCATATAATCCAATTTAATGCTCTCCTTTTTACAGGGTAATTAACTTTTTTGCAACATAACTTATAAATGACGAAATTTGATAAATTGCAGTGACTAAAAAAATGATGTGTATTTGGAGGTTATGTTCTGTTTACGTTTGTCAGAACATTAAAACTATCAATAATTATATATCTGTTACACATTTTTCTTTATATTATGCAGTATAGATTAATGTTAGCTAATGAAAAAATACTCAATAAATATTAACTTCACTAAAAAATGATAATAAACTAAAAAATTGCTGATGAAATCACTATAATAGTCATGCCAATATTTTACATCACCTTTTTTCAGTTTTAAGCACTAATTTATATTACGATCACTTTTCACGCAGTAACAAGTCAGTTCTCCGATTTCATTTCACGCCTTTTTGAAATTAATTAAATCATTATTTGTAACGAAATATGGAAATAAAATTTTGACAGATTCGTCCCGCGATTACTCGAGCCACTATGCTTTTGAAATGTCCCTATAATTGCGCCCGATATTTCTCGAACGGGAAGGTACTAAATGAAGAATTTGCTTAATTTTATTAAACAAAAATGATCTTTCATTACAAAAAAATAATTTTCGTCCCGATCAAGTAATTTCTTGACATATTAAAAGCTTAAACAAAGAAACGTCTTTCATAACGTAACTGTTAAGCTATTTTCCACGTTTCGTGATTCATGGCCAGCGGCAATACAAATCAATTTTTTTTACCCATGTGCACTATTTGTACAAAAAAACTAATTTGGTTTCCATAACAAGCACTGTTCAAACTTACTTAAAAATATTTTAGGAACGTATTTTAATGCGGAAAATACTTACTTCTGGCGTTTACACTTCAAAACTGGCGATTACTGGGACCGCGGGGATTACTGGGACGTTTACCTTAAGTCCCGACACTTGAGTCTGGGACATCTTGTATTATGTGTAGTTTAAATACCACGTCACAGTATATGCTCACTGTAATTATACAATATGCTAGGCCGCAGAAGTGTATCACGGACAAACTCAAAGCTACAGTGCACGCAAAAATTATATCCAAACTAGGGCTCAAATATTCCCTTTAGCATTTCAGCAGAAAGGTCCACTTCCACCTGTTCATACTACGATGGGCAGTATCCTCAACATAAAATAACTTTTTAAAAAACCAACTCAAAGTGATCGCCTGGTCTTTATTTATTCCATTATAAAATATTTTTTAAATAATTAAAACAAAAGTTTAACTTGTGCGTATGCGCAAATTACGTGAGTCATATAAAAAGTAAATTTCCCTATACATCTATAATATATGAAAAAAATTGAAGGATGTGTTTAAAACTTTACTTTCACCTTTGTTTTTTAACCCTAAACCGTTCGCGTGGACGGTCAAGTGACCGCGTTTTTGGAATTTCGAATATCGCGCTCACCAGTGAGCTTTGGGTGAGATGGGATGGGCATGTATTCTCTAGTTACACTCACGACGGCTATTTCCGGCACAAGTTAGATTGACCCACCCCCCTCATCCCACTTGAAACAGTTCCAAACACGGAGACGCAAGGTCGGGCGGTCTGGTGATAGTTGTGCGAACGCCGACGGGATTTTATTTTGTCACATTGGCGGTCTGATGACGGTCTTGCGAACGCCGAGGGGCATTTTTTTGTCTTCACATTGGCGGTCTGGTGACAGTCCTGCGAACACCGAGGGGAATTTTTCTCGTCACATTGGCGGTCTGGTGACAGTCGTACATATGCCGAGGAGGATTTTTTTACTGTTGTATAAATAAAGAATTTTGATCAAAAAGGTGTTGTCCGAGTTGTATCAGAGTTTCTTTGCATTCATGGCAGTAAATAATTCACGAAAAGTAGAGAAAACAGCATGGTAATCATGAAAAAACGTGGACGGTCAACTGACCGTCGCGCGATCGCCCATGTGACTCAAGTTGGCGCGATCGCATGAAGGTTAAGAAAAATGACACTTTTCGTTGAAATTCCCATATACTACCGTTTAATGGCACCGGGCGTATCAAAATAATAATATCAGGTGTGCGTCGGAGGGGGACTGAATCGGTGCAATCGCTGACGAGCAATTTTCATATTGACATTTTCTTAACCGCTATTAGGACTGGTCTGAAATATTTCTACGATACCAGTTGGTTTTTCCTATTTCGCCTTTAGATAGTCGTAATTTATATGAATAATTACCTTTTCTTCGACAGCAACTTTTCGCACATTCCATGCAAATTCGCATAAGGCAATTACAAAAGAGACGCCGCATCCGCACATTAGAACAAGAAAAACACCACCAACATTAGACATTTTTAAAGCGTCAGCATCAGCACCACCGCCTCCTCCACGATCTGTATTACACCCTGGGTCTGCTTCAACCTTTTTCCACCAATGTTCTTTCAACTGTCCTAATTCTCCACTTTCTTGTAGTTTCAAAACAGCTCCACTAATTGCCGTGCGGTAAGGGGAATCTGCAAAATATAACAATTACTGATGAGCAGTGATAATTTATATGGTAATGTTAATTCCACATGTACCACATAAAAACAAAATAATTTACATATGAGGCAAGGCGATCTTTAGATTCGATTAAAAATTGAAGAAAAAAAATGGTTCACATCGCAAATAATACAGCACTAAAGTGTTTGTGCGAAACTGTGATTTCTTTTTATTAAGGGCCAACCAACGGCCATACCACGCTGAAAAACCCAGTTCTCGCCAGATCACTGAAGTTAAGCGGCGTTGGACGCGGTTAGTACTTGGATGGGTGACCATTCAAGAATACTGACATGAGTGCTGTTGGCACATCGTGGGTGTGGTGAGCCCACACTTGTAGTTATTTATAACTACAAGAAAAACCTAGAAACACTACCCGAATCGGGTAGTGTCACGCCTACCCTGAAAGGGAAATGGTTTAATGGTATGAGAAGGGCAGTATGAGATTTTCGAGGTTTTTTTTTATTTAAGCACAAATAAAAGTATAGAATATCCTTGTACTTTTAGTTGTTGTGGCGCGACGGAATTATCAAAATACTAGTAATACATTTGAACCTAAAACTACAACTCCGCATTTTTTGAATTTCTTCACGATGGAGACAAAGACAATCATTCCCTCTCAACCGTTGTGTATACAGTATTTCCTACGAACACATGGCCGAAACACGTGGATTTGTGAGTCTACATCAGGCGTTTTCAGAGAGGGAACGATAAAAAAGAATTTGCTCTAAACGGAGAAAATCCTGGAGCACTGAGTGCTTTTTCACACACCACTGAATCACAGCGCGAAATGAATGCGTGTGAATTCATATGAATGCGTGGTCAAGGTCAATTAGAAAAAAAAAATAAAAAATGTGCATGCGCCGAGACTTGAAACAGCGATCCCTCGTGTAGCAGTCCAGAGTACCCGCCACTGAGCTGCGAGACAATTTACTAAGCATTTACAATAATTTCTGTATGCCCCGCTCGTTGGTTTTCCTGTAACGGATTAAATTGTATAAATCAACACTTGCTGAAATTCGCCGTGACGCATTGGGGCGAATTCAAATGAGTAGATAAGTAGGGCGGGTTTTGGACCACTTTTACAAGACGGGTTCTAAGCCACCCTTTCTGAGCCACTTTTACAAGACGGGTTCTGAACCACTTTTACAAGACGGGTTCTGAGCCACTTTTACAAGACAGGTTCTGAGCCACTTTTACAAGACGGGTTCTGAGCCACTTTCACAAGACGGGTTCTAAGCCACTTTTACAAGACGGAGTTTGGATATGTATGACATATTGAAAGCTACGGCACTGGTCGTGACTAGAGACGTGGAATAATGGGCTCCGGTATTTTTGCTTAACAGTTTTTATATACGGGCGAATTTTGTAAAAATTTTTTGTTACATATGAACAAGAAGCAGTTGTGTTTCGAATTTTCTAAGTGGTGTGAACGGGTTCTGTCAGAAAACTGGAATTTGTGAACTGTTTGTCCGCGTGAGTTTTGAACTGACGCCTAATATGATGGTGGCGTGTGGCATATGCAGTGGTGCAATCACGAGAGGGGCCCCTGGATTACTATCATGCGGAAAATGTAGCATTTTAGTGCACAGTGGATGCGTGAAGGAAGGAGACAAGGTAAAAAAAGGCCTAAAGAAGTGGTTTTGCGGTATGTGCTCAACTTCAGCGTCGAATGAAATCACTCGACGAGAAAGAAAAACTTCTTCTTCATTAGAGACAATTGAGACTGCTACCAATGACGTCAACAGGCCAGGGACGCCCTCAGCAACTCTGGAGCCCGGGGTCAATGAGGCCGTAATAAAATCGGTGACAGAGGTGCAAGAGGCGTCACTTAAGCACATGACTGCTTTATTTGAAAAATTTCAGAGTAAGTTAGATACATCAATTAATAGCATGAAGGATAATATCATTCAAAACTCTCGACGCATAACGACGGTTGAAACGACCGTTGCAAGTAATGTTACGGAAATTCAAGAGCTTCAGGAAGTGACGAAGAAACTCTCAGTTACTGAAAACAAATTGACTTCCCAGCTGGCGCACTTGGAGAGCAAATGCAATTTCTTGGAGCAGGCTTCTCTAGCCAATGTTAAGACCCAAAGAGGGTCTTATTTCTATTTTTAGAACACGACCCTATGAATTGAATGCCTCAGGTCAGTCTCGACCTCCCATTATAATTGCTAAATTTATTCAGCAAGAGACTTGTTTTCGTCTTATTGAGAAACGTAAGAAGAAGCGAGATTTTTCTACGAAAAATATTGGCTGGTCTGGTGGGGAGGAATGCATCCTGTACATTAGAGAAACTCTTACCAAATACAATGGTCTTATACCGGGTGTCCAAAAAGTCCCGGGACAGCTGAATATTTCCTCAGGCAAGATATTTTTCAGGGCGGTCAAGGTCATTCTTGAAGGAACTTTCAACAAGGAATTCAATGGTGACCTTTATTTTGATCTTGACCATGACCTTCACGGTCATTTCAAGGTCAAATTGATTTTTTTTAAATGGGAACCTCTATTTTTGACCCAGGGAACTGGGAGAGCGGAAAATTTTACGTCCAGATATGACCTTGAGTAATCCGAAATTTGACGTGGGAAGGTCATGGCAAGGTCAAACAACGTACAGCAGCATGACTCGACCAGCATGCATTTATGAAGAAAATGTTCAACGCAAGAGTTGTAGCATTTTATACTCCCGATCGATTGGTGACTTTGACCTTTTCTATGATTAGAAACTTCACCAGGACATTTTCTTCAAAAATGCATGCCAGTCGAGTCATCCTGCTGCACGTTGTTTGACCTTACCCTGACCTTTCCATGTCAAATTTTCGATTTGTCAAGTTCATATCTGGACGTAAAATTTTCCGCTCTCTCACTTCCCGGGGTCAAAAATAGAGGTTCCCATTTTAAAAAATCAAGTTGACCTTGACATGACCGTGAAGGTCATGGTCAAGATCAAAATAAAGGTCACCAGTGAATTCCTTGTTGAAATTTCCTTCAAGAATGACCTTGACCGCCCTGAAAAATATCTTACCTGAGAAAATATTCAGCCGTCCCGGTACTTTTTGGACACCCTGTATATAAGGAGGCTGTAACATTGGTCAATTCATGGTTGGCAGGGATCGGACGGATAAATTTATATAAATTAGTTTGAATCGAGTGATTTAACTGAATAACTTTCCAGACTGTACATCCCTCTATACAAATTTCCACTTGTGCATCCCGCAAGGTAAATTATTCCCTGGAGAGTTTAATTTGTATTAATCTTGAATATGTCTGTCGCAGTTTAAACATCTTTCATGAATAATTGTGAATTCATAAAAGTGGTAGCTTAAATTGCCTTTAATGTAGCCTGTTCAACAACTCAATTCCAATGACACAGACTGGATTGAGCGTTGGGAGGACATTAAAAGTAGCCCTTACCACCCTATTTTGGAAAATCACCCTTAAGGAAACCCTAGGAAGTAGGATAAGGTTGTTATTCCCATCTGTACGAGTGACGATACTTTCTAGGATGCGCAAGCTTTCAAACCGGAAGTAATTTTCAGCCAAAAATTGTTGAGAGGTGAAATTTTCTTGGGACCTGATTTCTACAAATGCCAAGGATTCAATGTGATTTAACGCGACCCCATTAATGTCCATGACTGCCATCCATAAATTTGCCAATATTTTATTAAAATTTCGTTGAGCGGTGGGTTCACTTAAGCGCGAACAGGAATTGCGTACGTTAGCCCGTTGAGTTTTTTGGCTAATTCTTTTATTTTTCTTCAGCGAATTCACGAGGTGACCTGTAAGCCTAACTCTCTGAGCTGTTTGCACCCTTGATTATCCAGGAGCTTTCTTTTTAACTTTCAATATCGCTCTGTTCTCTTTCACTTTTATAAATTAAGCATCATTTTAATTCATCTAGGTGCAATGTTGAGATTAAAATTCAGCTTAATTTGCCTAGCTTTTAATTTTAATTTTTAAAGTCAACGTGAGTTTAGGACTCACGGAAATGTTAATTTACTTTTTAAAATCTAGTTAAATTTTGACTTGGTTGATAATTTTATACCGATTTTATTTAGATATAATCGGACACTTCGGGCATCAGGCGGCCTAGTTTCCAAGTCTTAGCCTGGTTGAGAAGTCCGCCATGATTGCCAGGTGTCAAAACTTATCGATAAAATCGGCAAAGTTGATCGTACTCAACTCCAGAATGGAGCCCCATTCACTTACCTCCTGCCCTAAGGAGCATTGATCTTCAATTTCCGGGTCTGATCCCGGTTGATAGAAGAGCTTTGCTCAGGCACGTTGTAAGTGAACTGACGCCAATTTGAAGTTGGGTAAGTCAGAATTTAAAGTTTTTTTGCATAGAGAACCAATATGAGCAAATAAGAATTATAATTTATAATAATAAAAAAACCTTGCTTCACTCTCCTGTATAATACTCCCTAGGTGAGATTGCAGTTCGGTGGTCGCATTCGCAAGCGTCGAGTTGGTCCGTTCCCAGCTAATCTGGGTAGATTTCGGAGAACTCCGTTCTCCAACTCAGTTGAATCGCAATTGTCGTTTCATTCGCGTCTCATCGATCGAGTGATCCCCTGTATGCTCGGTCCCGCTTGTCTTCCTACTCTTGGGGGTCTGGTTGCGCGCGCGTTTATCGATTGTCCGCTTGCCTTACTGACCTATATCTCTTCATGTGAATTTCGTGTTCCTGTCTCGAAATTTCTTATCGTTGTCCCTTTTCTTCTTATCGCAACAGCTGATGGCGAGACTTTGTCAGTTTTCCCGCTAGTTAGCTGACATATATTTGTTTCCTTTTATCAGCTGGTGCGGTGACGAGTTGAACCGTCTCAATGCCCCCCCCCCCCAAATTAGGAAATTTTTTAATTTTTTAAATATTTGCTAATTTCCTTTAGCACGTAGACTATTGTAAATATGAATTGCAGAGAATTGATTCTGATATTGTGATAGTGCAACCGAGTGTTGTCTGTAGGCGTAACTATTTTGTACGTTGAATCAAAAAAAAATTTTCCTTGTGAGCGCGGGTACCAATGCCCCCCCAAAAAAATGTGTTTAAAAGAATTTTAAGAGGATTTGTTTCTACTTTATATTTCGCATATTTAACTTTTAGTTTTGTTTTATATTATTTTTCATATTCGTCTTAAAGTCTCGTTGGTTCAGATGCTCACCAATAACCGATTTGCAATTTATTTTCTCTTTGTCAGCTAGCTGCTGTTTTTGTTTTTCTTATGTTTATGTTCCTTCTTTATTTTGTCGGCGGTTTCGCACGGGCTTAGCCTATATAAGGCTTATTTTCTACTTACAATTTTAATCTCCTGATTTTCTAACTACAGGTTTGGTTTCTTAATCTAGTGTCTCTTTTTGGTTCTATTTGTATCTTTTTAACTTTTTTTTCATTTCCTGGTTTCCTTTTTCTTTTGTTTCTTTTCATTTGGCTCATTTTGCCCCTTCCATTTTAACCATTTTTTAATCGTTTGGCTCATTTTGCCTTGCTTATTTTTAGCTCTATTTTGAATTGTTTGGCTCATTTTGCCTTGCTTATTTTACTGATCGTAACTGACTGAATTTTGACTTATTTTGGTCTCGTTTATTTTAATTCCTATTTCCAATTATTTGGCTCATTTTGCCTTACTTACTTTTCTAGTTACGAATTACCTAGTTTAAACTTTTTCTTTATTTTATACTAAATTTCGCTTCTGTTTATTTCTTGGATATGCTTCTATTTTCTATTTCTTATCTAATTAACAAATGATCTCTCTTTTCTTAAACTTCTATTCGCATGTTTTCTTTGAATTCCTATTCCTAACTATGTGTATAAACACTCGTAGTGTTACATTTTTGAACATTTCTCTAACCTATGCTTAACTTATGACCATGTATAAAAGGGCACCATATTATATTTGAGACTATTCCCATCTTCTTCTCTTACAATAATTAATTAGATCTTGAGTGTGGTAATGTCTTTCGTTTTCCTTTTAAATTCGAATCCCGATGATTATGTTTCCTGGTCAAATATCCATAGTACAGACAGAACTCATCTGTTCTTTATATCTTGGGCCGTTCCTTGTTGTGAAGAAAGTCCGGTGGTCTTCCTGGGTGCTTTCCCCGCATTTTCACTTGGATTAGTGGATTGTAGGGTGGCTTAGCGGGATGTTTCAGCCACTTTTTCCAAATCAATCTTTGATTTTCACTCCACGTATGATTTTCAATGTCTCCCTGTGAAGATTCATTATTCCATTGATGAATAGGCTGCGCATTTTTTGTTTGTATGTATGTGTTTGGAAGCATAAATGGTCTTATTTTGTTTCCATTGATAATGTTCGTTCCACTTAAAAACATGATGTAGCAATAATATAATAATAATACTATGATGTAATAGCACTTAGCTTCACTTAATTCATGAGTTATAATTTCGGGCTTCCTAGGCTTAGAAGGTGAATTTCCCAATTTTATATATATTATTAATTTGCTCTTCGATTCTTGCATCGAGTAGAGTTTTTCAATTTCGTTGATGTCATCTATGGTGTCCAGAATTGCAGTCGAGTTTCCTTCGAGTGTGGATGTATTATCATTAAGATCTTTGGAAATATCCTTCCTAGAGCCATCTATTCTATTTTTATTCGTTTTACACATACGCATTTGTGATTCATCTTGAATAACAGGTGGAATTAATGCTTCAATATTCACTGCTTCGAGCTGAAGAACGGAGTTTTTGTCCTCGTCCTTTTTCTTTAAAATGACAAATTCAACGCTGCCGTCATCTGTAGATTCGCGCCTAAAAGTACTGGCGACAGACATTCCACCTACTTTTAATTCATCACAGAAGGATAATTTTTGAGAAGATAAATACAGAAAGCCTCTTAAATACATTTGTACCGCATACGTTCTCATTAAGAATAATCTTTTATCGCTTATTTCTAATTCGCGTTTGTATACAAAAGTTCGACCTTGTTTCTTTGACAATACATTTTTATAGCGCTGAATCAGCTTGTAGAACCTCTCCTTTTCATCTATGTCCAATACTGTGCATTGGCCGATTTTTTCTTTGATTTCATTATCAGTTATATCGAATTTAAATTGAGCATTGTCGCAATTTTCAGTATTATTAATTTCTTTCACAATATTCGGATAGGGTTTTTTTTTCTAAAAAGTATTTTTCTAAACATTCTAAATATTTTTCTTTTTGAGAGTCTTCTTGATCAAACATTATTCTTATTCGTATTGGGTTTTCTTCCCATAATTTTATTTTAATTGGTTTATTTTCATCTTTCAATTCTATCGTATTCTCATCGAAGTCTATTTTACTTCTTAATCTTTTTAACAAGTCAACTCCTATTATACATTCTTTATTTAGTTTAGGTACTACTAACAAAACATATGTCACTTCCCGATTGCTCATTTTATAATTCGCATATACTTGATTTTTTAATCTTATTGGTCTTCCCCCAGTGGCCCCTACAATATACGTGCCTACTATTGGTAACAACCCACATTTTTTGAAATTTTCTCTATTATTCTCAAAGAATGATTCTGAAATGCACGTGACTTCGCTGCCCGTGTCAATTAATGCCTTAGTGTTTACATTTTGTACGCTCATTTGCAGTACTGGACACTTATCTAAATTCTTTACTACTTCATTTTCTTCATTTTCTAAAAGATCGCTACGCAAGTCTAGCGGAAGAGGTTTTGTCGTATTTTTGGGCCCCGTATTTGCCTCTATTATGCACAATTTTACCAAACCGAGGCTTGAACGTTTCATGACTCATTTTGCCCATTTCCGGCTTCATAATTCTGTACTTCTTCCCGAATACGTCTTACCATTTTATTTATGGTGTTTGTCCTCGGATTCCCGTTAGTCGGACTACTTTTATTTACATTTTCGTACGAGTAAGTTTTACCAGAGTGTCCAATTTCCGGACTTACAGCTTCTGGTTTAAAGTTATCATGCTTATACACGCCATTTTCTACGTTCCCATCAGCGTACTTGGGGATAGCCCCCGTGTGGTTTCTAGAATTCGTGGTAGCATGATCAGTTACTAATTGCCCATTTTTGTGTTCATAATTTGGATTCTGACCATCAAAGTCTTTATTTTTCGAGTCCCTATTTTGGGTTTCTTGGTTTTCCCTATAATAATTATTCTCCCGACTTTTGATATCCCCGATTTCGATTTTCATAATTTCCCTTGAAATGATTTCTACTATCGGATTTATCATTTACGTCGGGATTTTCTCTCCTAATATTTTTATCTCCATAGTTTCTTTTCTCCTGACCATAATAATTTCGATAATTGTCGTGGTCATAAGATTGATTTTGATAGCCTTGATCATTAAAATCCCTATTTTCACGGCTGTATCGACCATTTTCAAAATTGTCCCTGTGATGGTCGTTCTCGAAATTTTGATTTTGATATGGACGTGAATTTTCACGAGCCTGATATCGGTTATAATGTTTATAGTTATTACGGGTTTCTCCTCTGTAATTATGATTTCTCTCATTCGAGTAGTAATTATCATATACCGGGTTTTCTCGCGGTGAATGGTATCCCCTGTTATTTAATGGTCCCGATTGATACATGCTATCCAAAAATTCTATAAACTCTTCGCAGGTTCGCATATTTCTGATCCTAAAGCCGGCTCTGACCTCTTCGGTAAAATGTCTCGATAGACTTACAATTATTTCATGATCAGAGGGCGGTGGGATTAGGTCTCTCGCTTGATTAATCATCTTAGTTACGTACTGAGAACTAGTGAGTTTTCCTGGTATGAAACACCCATACTGCAGATTTTTCCCGATCTCGAATCTTTTATCTTGGTTCCAATATTTATTAATAAATTTGGTTGTAAAATAGGACATATCGTCTCTGATGTTTTCGCGGGCCATTTCCCACCATTCTCTGGCGTTCCCTATCAAACATGTTTGTATCATAAACGGGAAGTCATGTTTTCTAATATCAGCCGCCCTAACATATATTTCTAGGTCGTTTAAAAACATCATTGGTCGTTCTCGACCCGATCCCGAAAATTTAGGTACAGGATAATTTTTCAACCACGGTGATTTCGCGCTAGTTATCCCTATGTTCCTATCAATTCTAGCTTCTAGCGTATTCTGATTTTCCTCGAGTTCACTAAGCCTTTTTTGATTTTTCATGTTTGCAACAATGTAATTTCCGTGATTGACGTGAATTTCCTCTGTTACGCGTTTCAGAGTGTCAACCTTTTTCTCTACATCTACAATACTCTCCTCTAGATATTTCGCTTGAGCTTCACAATTTTGTTTTCTATCATCGATTTTGAAAATTATTTTATTGTTAAGAGTTCTTGAAGTTGAGTCCAATTGGCTGGCTAATTTATTTTCAGCTTTTACCAACAATTCTCTCTTTTTTTCCGCATGATATTCGTTATTTTATTTTGGCTTCGAATACTATAGTTCAAATTCGCCTGAAGCTTTTGAATGTCTTTCATCAAATCCTCTAACATTTTATCAGTGTCTTCGGTTTCAATTTCTTCCAATTGGGTCTCAAATTCAGTTGCTCTTTCAACCCTATTGCGTATAATATCTAATTCATCGTTCGTTTCTAATTCTGCATTCGTGGCATCTAAATCATCGAGCTTTAGCAAATCATTTTGGTCATTGCGTCCAATTCTTTGTTCCGAATTTTCAAAATCAGTTTCGTCTAGGGTCTCATTTGTTTCTAGAATTTCTTCAAAAGAATTTAAAAGCACAGATTTAGATAATTTTATTTTCTCATTGAGTTTCTCCTGAGATTTATCGTTGTTATTTTCTTGGTTATCCATTTTTGTAAATTTTAATTTTAATTTTTCAAATGTTGAGAATTTTTTATTTAGGTTTACTTATAATTCTTGTTTTTAATTACACTATTATTAGTGATCTAGGAAATTTGTTTTAGAAGTTCACTTTGTAATTTTATTTTCGTACTTCATTTCAGTTTGGTTTCTGAATCACCAAATGTGATTTTAATTTTAGTCAGGTCGGAGTTTCCACTTATTCCGACATTATTTTAATATTTTGATTTTATTTTAATTTAGGGGCTGTCAAGTGTGACTTTGATTTAAATTCAATTGGAGTTTTCATTTATTGCGATTTATTTTCACATTTTAATTTTATTTCAAATCGGAGATTGTCAAAAGTGACTTTGATTTTAATTAAATTCGACCAATGTTGATTTATTGGTCCTCTTTGTATTATCGCATTGGTTGCGTTGACTTTACTTCCAATATTATGATACCGATGCCCCGGCGTTCATGCTCTCTGATTTACAACCTTATTAATTTCGGTGATGTGTTTCGGCGTTCGCGTGACGTGGATCACCGCGGTCGACATGACCTCCCTTCTACGCGAATTTCTATCTCAAACGTACACGGCCATTTTGACCATACGTGATCACGCTCCAACAATCCTAATTCGCTTTCAAAAACTCAAAATGTCCCCCCAGGGGTACCAGTTGTAACATTGGTCAATTCATGGTTGGCAGGGATCGGACGGATAAAT